>FLRD01001902.1:0-34178 GCA_900088485.1 Plasmodium ovale wallikeri | reverse complement strand
ATGAAGAAAATAAAGCTTTTCGGAGAATGCTTCAAAAAGGGGGATACGACAAATGCGAGTGAAAATGCTACATGCCAAGTCGACGTACTTGCAAAAGTTTTACAAGATAAAGAATTTGGAGAACAGTTTGATAATTTTATGCATGGTTTGTACAGCTTTGCTAAAAGGCACACCTACTTAAGTGATGCCAGATTGAAGGATGAAAATGCGATTAAAAATTTTTTGAAAAATGCTTTAAGTTTGCTTAACACATTTTGAAGTATATTTAGCAATACACAAGGATTTTGCATTTACCCATTTTCATATGAATGGTGTACTGCATTTTCAATGTTGCTATTTTTCGCATGCACAAGTCATACATTTTTAACCATTTTTGAGTTACCATTTTTAAAGGTCAGCTTATTTTTTCCTAATACCGAATATTATTTATCCATTTTTTTTATTTTATGAATTCACAAAACAATCGAATGACAATAAACCTTTTTTATTTTTTGCCAAAATGGAGGAAAATGAACAAATGCAAAAAGGGTCTATATATGGCAAAACAGTTTTTAATTTTTTTCTTTTTTCGCTAAAGTGATTAGGCACTTTTTAAAATGTAAATACATTTCTTTCTTTTCCTGACGTCGTCACCAATTTGCGTTTTAGCAAAATGTCACTACTGTACATGTACGCATATGTATACATATGTGTGCATATATATAAGTATAAATATGAGCATGCTTAGGTATATCATCCCAATAGGAAAAAATATAGACATTACTTTTTTAGCATTTTCTTTAATTATTCTCTTTTTCGAGTTTATTAAAAGTGAAATAAATGTAAAAAAAAAAAAAAAAAAAAAAAACAATGATTATGATATAATAGTGACATTATTTTCCCAGCAAGGCAAATAATTTCACATAGCCGAAAATGAAAATGTCCTTGATATCTACCACAGTGTAACGCAACCTTTACACCAATTCTGCATGTTCACAATAGGACAAATGTTACATATCGACCACTGCATATAATTTGGTTTAACCATTCTTTCAATTTCAAACAAAGGGATTCCTACGAGTTTAAATTGTAATATCGAAGAGGAAGGCTGATAGCGTAAAATTCCATCTTCCCTTCTGTAAGGTCCATACGGGTTTATTTTCACTGCTTTCCATTTTGTGATATTGCTTTTTAAACTCGTCACCTTTGCACGCTTGCGTTTGTATATTTGACTGCAAATGTTCTTTCACCATTTTTTCACACTTTTTTGTGCATATTTAAAATTAATCATGGAAACCGTCCGGTGCGTACAACTGTCGTTTTGTGTGACCTTGTATTAAGAAGAATGAGATGGTAATAAATGGTTTTTCCTTCCTTTTTTACCTTTTTTGCCTTTTTTGCCTTTTTTTTGTCCTCTGCGTTATCTAAAAAATGTGGTGACACGACGTATCTTAACCTTTTTCACGTGGTAATATACATTAAACAAAAAAAAACATGTATATATACACATGCATATGCAGACACTTTTTAAGTGAAAACTGTGTAAGCACTTAAACGAAAAAGCGACATCAAACTGTTAAAGGAGAAAATTAAGAAGATGAGTAAATGTTAAAAAGATTGTACAGAAAAAAAAAAAAGAAAACTCAGGATATGTTACAAAACGGAGATATACGAAAAATACCAGATAGAGAAGCAGCAAATGTACAAGATGACATCGACCTGTTAGAAGTTATTGGCGAAAATTTTGTGAGACAAATTGCAAACAAGGCTGAAAGGGAGGGTAATTTGCATGTAACGACAGGTCAGCAGATACAAACAGCGATGGAGCGGAGCCAACACCTAATGTGGCAGTACCAAATGAAAACTAAGCCACGGCTTGTGACAACGTGCATGAAAAACAGCATAATATCCTTTGTAACGAATTCCTCGTCTGTGAAATCAAAATGGACGTTGTAGACAAAGGAGATTTGAAGAATAAGTAAAAATTAGAAAAAACTATAATAACCCTTTTACTGTTTGAACGTGATTACAAGATTGGGAAGAAGTCCATTGATGATTACCTGTTCGAGAAGGATAGGGGCATAACTCAGAAAATTTTTTTTGCCATATTGTCAGAAATAGTTAAGAGGTTATTATATAGTGTACAGTATGGCGATGAGTTTACAAAGGTAATGCATGAAAATAAAAAGGCTATGCTTTATAACATGGGTACGTATGATCCGGAAAAACAAACGAAAGAGATTTAAAAAAAAATTCTTGATAATGTGGCTACTTTATTGTATATACCTTTAGTTGGGATGGCTCTCCAATAGGGCGCAAACATTCGGGGATGTACTCATCCTTGCGTACGAATCGATGAGATGAACTTCGAGTCATGCACCAAAATGCATAAATGCTCTCATTTTTTCATGCACCTTGGTGTGTTAAGCACTATTATGCGATAACGTGTCGATGAAAAGGGCGTTGCCATTTTTCCTGCGAAATGTAGGATAAGACAAAGGTTGCGCCTTTTTTAAAAGAACAGTTACTCATGCAAATTGGGTGAAAAATATAGCCTTCTCTCCAAACGTAGGAAAACACTTTTAAACGGCTCAACAATTGCAACGTTTGCTCGGTGTGTTGCATATCCATGCAAATGTTCAACGGAACTGCCTTTGGAACAGGGTATTTGCTGCATCCTTTGGCGTAGCCCTTTTCCTGTTCACCTTTCACCGTTCACCTTTGACCTTTGACCTTTCACCGTTCACCTTTCACCTTTCCCTTTACTGCTTCTCCTCATCACTTACTTTTGGAGAGGCAAGAAATTTGAGCTACATGATACTTACACGGGGGAGAGGGGAGTATATTTTTATCAAATACGTTTATACTCGAAAGTACGAAGGTTGGCTCGTAATACATCAGTTCATTCATGCAATATATTATGCGTATTTGCGTGCGTTGCATATGCGCATATGCAAGCATACGCTTGACAAAAGTTATGCTGACGTCTCGTCCGTTGAACCAGACATAAGTGCACAATAAATGATGTGTATGCGTGTGTATGTTTGCAAGTGCATGTGTGTGTTTGCACGTGCATGTGTATGTTTGCACGCGTATGAGGAACGGTAGAAGGGGGTACTCACACGTACGTATATGCACACATATAAGGAGGGAGACAAGTATACGTACGCGGATGAGCAACGCCACAACTGCGGGAGAAGCGTGGCATGTTGCGGGAGGAGCGTGGCATTGCTGAGGGAGATGGGACAGAGCTGCCACGTCGCACTGACACGTCAAGCCTGATCAAAATTTGCTGTACTCCTGCGTAAAAATCTTGATTTGTCGTTCTACCTTCTCTGTTACAAGTTCATAAATATGGGTAAAAAGGTTATCTGCAATTTTAAGTTTATCATTTTTTTTAATGGTTATATAATTTTTCCAGGTTTTTCCAGCTTCCAATTCACTAGAAAGTTCTTTAATTTCTACTATAACTTTATGAATGTGCAATTCGGTTACATTAATATAGAGAGTAACATATAAATTGCAAGACAATTCAAAGATATGTCTTTTTGTACCTCTAATAACAACAATTTGTGCATCAACTGATAGATCATTAATTTCGTTTACTTCAATTTTGGACAAATATTGAAGTGGTAAATTTTCAGGATAATCTAGATTGGACAAATTAAACTCATTTTGATTATTTATGTTTAAATAATCATTTTTTTCTGTATTTTTAAAATGTATATTTTTTAAACATTCTTCTATTTTTTGTTTAGCCCATTTTGTCATATCTTTTTCTTCATATGTTGTACCTGCAGAATTCCATGAAGATATAGCTTTATTTTCATTTTGCATAGTTTTAAAATTGTCACTTACATCATCTTCAATTTTTTTTGGTAAATTTTTTTCGTATAATATCTTATCATCCTCCTTAATATCTTTTTTAAAATAGCAATAACCCATTTTTTTTGTTTCATCAATTATTTTTTGATCTTCTTCATCAATATCTATAGATGATGAATTATTTGTCGTGTTAGATGTCAATGATCCACTTTTTTTTTTTTTTTTCATTTTTTCCTTCTCCTTTTCTTTTTCCCTTTGCTTCTGTTTCTGTTCTTCATCTTCTTTTCTTCTCTTTTCATTTTCTAAAATTTCCCATTCATCAAAATCTATTATATTTTCATTTTTTTCTTTCCTCGAGTTCATATCCTTTTCATATTTTTCTCTCTTTTTTCGAAGAATTTCTTTTTCTCTATCATCATATAGACCTGATGCTTTTTCAAAAATTTTTGAAAATGCTTTCTTTTGTTCTTTGTTGTGTTCATTTTGTTTGATCATAATACTTTTCAGTAGTTTCTTTGCATCTACATTGTCAGGATATATTTTTATAAATTCTTGTATTTTCTCCTTTGCTATGTCAAAATTACATCTATTGAATTCTATTTGACACAATCTAAACATCCCCTTTGCGTTATTTTTATCTATACTTAGAACTTTCGTTACATTTTCATACGCCTCGTTATACTTCTCAACATTGCAGTAGCAAATGCTTAAGTTTAGATGTAATGCTACTTCTAATTCGTTTATTTTATCATTCTTATTTTGTAAATCCTTCAAATATTTCTTTCCCTTATTATACTTACTAATAGCTTTTTCATAATCTTTATTTTTAAAATCGTTGTTACCTTCCAATTTTAAGTTTAACGCATTTTTTACTTTTTCATCAAAACTCATATTTTTAATAATCTCTTCCAGTTTTTTTTCATCTTCCTTCTCCTTTTCATCTTCTATTTTGTTTGCTTTCTCTTCCTTTCCCGTTCCGTTATTTTTGTTACTCTTCCCATTATCACTCATCCTGCTTTACTACAAATTGTACAGGAGGTAGTATCACGTAGATGGCTTCGTTCGTTGGGGAGTCAGCACAGGGGTGGGGGGGGGTGATGATGGGAGAGAAGAGGCACCTCAAAGCTCAATTCGTCTGATGCGAACTAATTTTTTATGGATATGGGGGGGGGGCGGGGGAAGGGGCATACACGAACGGTTGCCAAGGGCGTAACACTCTCGACGCATATATATGTGCGTAAATAGGTAGATATGTGTTTTCCTGCCTGCTTTCCTTCTTCTTCTACCTATATCTATCTACCTACCGACCGACCTACCTACGTAACCTTACGTACGTTCGTTCTAGCGCAGGTGTGGAGCAAACCCCGATGCGGGAGCACCTAATAGCGTAGATATAAAGTGCATAAACGCATACGCCAATGCTATCCCGTTTTGCTATCTCTCCTAGGTTTCTCTCACTAGTTGCAATTCGAATCCCTCTAAAGTAGCATTTACGTTTTGCGTGAAAATACATTCACTGTTTCCCCCTCCAGGGGTATATAATGACCTTTTTGAATATCAAACGTTTGTCGCTTTTTCTGTATACTGCCAATGCACGCGATATGTAAACGCTCTGCGCATACGTTTTGTATATACACTTTTCATAAGAATTCGTTGTGCGGATATGTTTTGTGGGTATGTGTTTAGCATATACGACTTATCGTATACGTATTGTAGCGATGCCTTAAACGATAATCTTTTTCACGCTTCAACCAAAATGCATAAATTTTTGTCAACTAAAAAACCCTATTTTTTAGTTCTACCTTTGTGATTTCCTTTCTTTTTTTTTTATAGAATGCATTTATATATTTTAAATTCATTGGGTATTTTTTTTTTTTTTTTTCGATTTTTTTCTCATGAACTCGTGGTGCATTTACGCTTGCAGTAGGTGACGGCTATGCGGTGGCTAACGCGGTCGTCCATGCGCTTGGCTATGCAATAATGTTTGCATATTATTCACGAGGAAATTCTATAATCAAATTAGGCTATTTTTTTTTTCTCTTGCTTCCACCAAGTGCAGTATGCAAGAAAAATGTAAAGAAAAAAAAAAAAAAAAAAAAGAAGCAAAAACATCCTTTTCCTGGACTTTTTAATTGTCATTTTAAGCCTGTTTTGCACCACCACCACCACCACCCTCCATTTTTTTTTTTTTTTTTTTTTTTTTTTTACGTTCCTCTTTTTAGCCCGTTTCATAACCCTCTTTTTATATCCCCCTTTTAGGTCCCTTTTCCATTCCCTCCTCACCCCCTCACCCCCAACATCTGTTTAATTTTACGATTCATAATCTACACATGAGAAACTCAATGGGGAGAAATGTAAAAATGTACATGCCTATTTTTGGCAAGTTATAAAAGAAGAAAAGGACCATTAGGGGGAGAGACACAAAATTATCTAAAATTTTTCACAATTTTTGTAGATGGTTATTTTGATGACATGAGTTAATACCTTAGATTTCTATGTGTATAATTCATGACTTTTCCGCTTCTACTTTTTGTTCCCAATTTAAACATTTTTGTATCCAACCAAGGTTGTGATATATGCCACAATTTACTTTATACATGGGCGTAAACAAAAAAGAGATATAGTTATCTTACCATAGAAGATCCTACAATGGAGTAATCACAGAAACGAAGTTGTGCAACAAAAGAGCAACTGCTGAACTTGTTGGGGGTGGGTGGGTACATATTTGCATGCACGTCCTTACAGATAGTGTATTGTTTTCTCGAAAAAAGTGTCTCCCTTCATCCGTAATGCACCCACCGTGCAACCACCATGCAACCACCATGCAACCACCATGCAACCGCCATGCAACCGCCATAAGAGTTCTTCCCCGCAGCGAATACTTTTAAATATCATGTTGATGATATTAGACAGGGGGAGGGGGGGGGCACAATTTTAACTTTCGTAATTCCTCTCCCCATGCAGTGGTTACTTCTTATCAACATTGTTGCTTATGCAAATCGATATAATTTGTCTCTGCGTTTGGAGGAAAATACCATTACATCTTTTTTTTTATAAATGAAAAAAAGAAAAACGGAAAAATAGGAAGGTACACGGAGGTAAAAAAAAAAAAAAAAAAAAAGGGGGAGAAAAAAGGTGCGAAAAGATGGGAACGGTTGAACAGGCATCAAGCGGATATTCAATTTTTACAGCATTTTTTATTTGTTCCCTCTTTGAAAATTCTCCAATTGTGCTTGTGCATAGTTTTTTTTCTCTCTCTCACTCGCTCTCTTTTTTTTTTTTTTTACAAAGTCAACATTTAGTTCGCACACTTTTGGAGCCGCTTTCCCTATTGCAATGGATCACTCGGGTGACAGAATATTCGGAGAAATGTGCCCCATTTAAAGCACATTCATAGGTCTGTAGATGATGGCTATAAATAACACACATCTGGACACGCACCTAGACGCGTAGAGTGCCGGTTTAGTCGATCCCTTTGATGAAAGTGAGAATTGGAAAATAACCTCTTGTCTTTTTTGAAATGTTGGAAATGTTTATATACATGTTTGGAACTATCCTGATCAGACAAACCTTTTTAGTATTAACATTGCTTTTTGATGTTCACCCTGTGTTATTTATTTATTTTTTTTTTTTTTTCATTCTCCCCACCCTTACATTTAGAAAGAACTTAAGCACTTTTTTTATGAGTAGCCAATTATACATTATTGAAAAAAAAGCTAGCTGATTTATTATTATTTTTTTTTTTGTTTTTTTTGTCAATTTACCATTTGTCAAGAAAAAATAAAACATTTTAAAAAGTGTTCATTTAAAGAAAAAAAAAAAAAAAAAAAAAAAAACATGCGCTTCCATTTTTTTTTTTTTTTTTTTTTTTTTCTCCCTTGGCATTTTTCTTCTTCGTTAACCGCTCATCTACAGTGTTAGTTCACATACCAGGAATATGTGTCTCAATTTATTTCCTTTCCCATTTGTAAGTTCACACTTGGCATGCACATAAGAAGAGAGCATACTAATGCTGAATTGGACTTAGCACATATTATTCGCGCTGCACAAAGGTTATGCCCTTTTTGTTCTCACAAATTTATACGCAATAACGTGCACACTGTATATGTTTCCCCTGTGAGGTTATCTACAAGCCGTGCTTCATCTTGTTGGGGGAGGGATGATGGAAAATGACACTTGCATTCGCTTTTTTACAAACATAAACACATGCGCACGTACGTCCCTACGTGCGTACGGGGGAAGTTTCTTCATGTTGCCTCGCACTGAGGGAGGCGATAATTCAAGTATAGCAAAGTGTAGCGAAGTGCAGCAAATTACTCCCTACGATTGCATTGCTAGAGGAGTATAACTTTATTCCCGAGTGTAAACATTTCAGTCTCCAATTCTTTCGCAATATAGTTAAAAAAAAAAAAAAAAAAAGAAAAAAAAAAAAAAAAAAAAAGCTTTTCTTTATGTAAAAGAAAATTTAAGCAGACGTAAATACATAAAATGAATGGTATGCTGGACAGCTTAAGTTTGGAGGATATTGCGAATGTTAAAATAAAGGCATATAAGAATATTACTACTTATGATGATAAAGAGAGAAAGGAAGGAAAATGGAAGGAGGAAGAGAGAGAAAACTCGTACGATGTGTACATCTTAACATATATTAAACACATTGTGAGGATAAAGGCAAATTTAGCTTTACATGGAGGGTTGTATAGCAATTACTTTGAGAAATATGAAGAGGAATCCATTTCGAACATTATGCTAGGCAACCTTGTAAATAAATATGACATAATAACAGGGGATAAGGTTGGAAAGAGTATCGGTGATGATGTCAGAAGAATGGGAGGAGACTCGAGAAGAGATGATACAAAGGGAGAATCTACGGGGAAAGAATCAAACAAAGGGAAAACCGAGGAAGGAAAACATGATCTGAACTATTCCATCAAGGAACTTCTGAAGAAGCTTATAAAATCGTATAAAATTAGGGAAAACAAAATATTCTTAGTTACCGGTATGCTGGGATGCGGAAAAACCACCTGCGTCAGTCTGGCCATTGAATACTTCAATAAATTTTTGCAGATCGAGAAAAGCATGAATGGGGAGGGAGGAGATGGATGTATTGGAGGAAGAAGCAACGGAAGCGGCGAAAGCGGCAGAAACGGCGAAAGCGGCGGAGGCACCAGGAAAAATGTGCTGTTCCTCGCCCCAGGCCATGGAGAAGGCAAGAAGATGTACAAGAAAACACCGTACAGTGTCAGGAATTACCAGAAGGAGGAATTCCCAAGCAGTGAGTCTACCCCAACGAATGCGAAGAAGAAGCTTAAGATAAGCTGCGATGAACCACTTTTCAATTTTTCCCCTAAAAAGTATAATGCCAAAACGAAGAAGACAAAGGATGTTGGGAAACAAACGAATGTAGCAATGATAGACGAATTGGATGAAATGTCGGAAAGTGAAAACGGATTAGTCAGAAATGTTGAAGAGATTAATAATAATATAAAAAATATATTCGAAAATAATGACCTGTCCCCGTTAAGAAAAAATGCAAATATAAGAAATAAAATCCAATTTGAACAATTTTTTCAAGAGAATAAGGAAAATGAATGGGATAAAAATAGTGATGATGATATTATACCAAAATTTAATGAGAAATATCAAAAGATTGTAGAAGAAATTAAAAAAGAAGAAAAAGAAAAAAGGTGTATATATATAATACGTGTTAGTGCTTATCTCTATAGAGACGATTTACAATGTATAAAATCTATTTTAACACAATTACATAATTACGTAAATGCAGATGAAAAAATGGAAAATAATTTACTACTTAATGATTATATTATTAAACTGGAAAATATATTAGTTGAAGTTAATAAAGAAAAAAAACAAACGTTACTAATTATAGAAAATGTTGAAAAATTTTGTCTTCAAAATAAGCAGAACTTATTATATACACTTTTCGATTTATTACATAAAAAAAATATATGTATAAATATAATATGTCTAACAAATGTATTAGATATTACACAAACTTTAGAAAAGAGAATAAAATCTCGTTTTACCTTTGAAATGTTACATATATCTCCTACCCTAAATATAGAAGAAATAACCAAACTTGTATACAAAATTTTGTATGTAAATTTAGACGATTTTCACCTTATTAAAAAATATTACTCTGTTTACTTTTCCTATACAGACTTAGTTAAAATACAGAAATTTTTACAAATTTATAACTCCACTATGCAGAAAGAAATTGCAGATAAACAGCTACTAAAACAGTGGTCTTACGACATCAACTACGGACTAGACATTAGACACATTTACCATACTTGTGTGGATGCAATTCTTTCTATATGCGAGTACAAGCATATTCTTAAATCCGGTGATGGTTCCTTCGAAAATAACACCATTTTGGATTCCCTTTCCGACGGGGAAGACGCTGAGCGCGGAAATCGTGGTGCTAATCTCGGTGGTGATCGCGGCAGGGGTTACAGTAACGATCGTGGTGAGGATAACTTAAACAACTCGCCGCATCTGCTGAACTGCACAGGTACTGATAAGCCTGGAAATTTCTCGGAAAAGAGAAACAATATGGGATATTTAAGCGAGCGAGTGGGTAAGTTAGACTGCACACCGATAAAAAGAAATTTTCAGAATGATAAAAATATGGACAATCGAGATGGAGAAGAAGGAACTTTTCATTTTGATATAAATATTGATATGAGTCCACGTAAATTAAAAGAAAATATAAAATTAAAAAGTAAAGTTGAAAGTCAATATATATTAAATAATGTTCAATCAAAATTTATTAGAAGACATTATATTAAAAAAGTATTACGTGATTTATGTTCGATTGAATATATGATATTATGTGCATTTACCAGATTATATAAAAAGGAAATATTACCAAAAACTTTATATGTAATTATACTAGAAATTAATAAATTTAAACAAGCTTATCCACAAGAACAAATAATTGGATTTTCCCTCGATGCATACAGAAGATCATTCTTCAGATTGGTCGACTTGGATATTATCGTTTTGTCATCTTATTCCTTAAGTCATTTAAATATCAAAAATTTTAGTAATGATTTATTTGGTCTACATGAACCAACAAAATTTCCTTGTTATGACATATTTCTTGAAAATATAGAATCTTACAATTTGAACCATAACTTAATTCAATGGGTAAAGCACAACACGGAGGTTATGCAATAATTTTTTTTTTTTTTTTTTTTTTTTTTTTCTAGCTAAAATGGGAAGCGACAAGTTCACACACTTTCATTTTGGCTTCTTACCACTTAGAGCATTTTAAATATTTGTAAAATAATTTTCCTATGTGACATTTTCCGAATGTGTATAAATTGGTTAGGAACAATTTTTTTCCCAGTAACCATGGCTAGGAAAATAGTGAGCACATCCGTTATCATACCGCATTTTCCTTGTCCCCGTTTTTGCGCATTTACCACATTATTGTTTTACTTGCTTATTATTATTACTATTCCTATTACTATTATTATTTGATTTATAATTTTTTTTTTTTGTGTATTATTATTACTTTGCTGCACATGTCAACATGGTACTGCACGCTTTTTAACCAATACAACGCCATCTTATGGATGAAAGGCGCGCCAATGGCTTTTTTTCACTTCTCTCGCCGAGCGAAGGGGAAATATTAATCTCGAGGTCGCGAATAATCGGTAACGCTTCGGCGTAAAGCACGATTTGACAGTGCCTCAAAATTTTGTGCCACTTAGCAAACGTTATACAGCGGACATTGAAACAGCTTTTCGCAACAATACGTATTATATGCGTTTTTGTGCTCAAGTGGAAATATGTACTTACACGTATGTGTGGACTCTGTGTATATGGAAATAACATGCACGCATATAAGTGTATGCATCCGTGACATTGTGCACATATATATTTACCGAGTTTGAAGTAAATTTTTGCGCGGTTTGTCATTTTTACGCGCAATAGGAAGAGCTGCTTACTCTTTTCCTATCTTTTCTCCTGTTTTCATTACAAAAGGAGCGAAAAAATGTGGGCTTTTTTTTTTTTTTTTTTCTTTTTTTTTTTCCCTCTCTCCCTTTGATACGTTACTAAAGCGAGCTGCGGAAAAATTTTCCAAAAAAATACACACCTTATTTTTCCATCCATACTCACTTTTTACTTGCCTTAAGAATAAGTTCTTATGCACATATATAAAAAAAAAAATGATAAAATAGTAAAAGTGGGTAAAAATGTCTTGAGAACATGTTATAGTGTACAATGTATAAACAGAAAAGCGTAAAAAAATACACATACATGTATAATTTTACACAGAAATTTGCAAATTTGCCAAAAAGTATGAAACTTCGCTTGTATGTATAAAAGTTGGAAAAGATACAGAAAAAAAAGAAAAGAAAAAAGCAATTCTATAGTACCCCATGAAACGCAAAAAAATTATTCTTAAGCGTGGGGAACACAGGCGAAAAAGGAACACCTCGACTGCGTTTAAAAACAGCAAAAAAGGAAAATAAGAAGTCTCAAGCGAAGGGGCGCAGTAAGAGGCACATCCAAAGGGCATATCCGCGGTTTCCTTGAAGGGTAAAATACGCGAAGGGAATTCCCAATTAATGAGCTATAGGTACATGTCCGCACATACCCGCATATATCCGCATATACCCGCATATATCCGCATGTTTTCCTATGTAGGCGCGTGTGCAGCACAACTATCAGGAAGAAGGAAGAATTGTTTTGCAGTTGGGAGAATTAATCGGAAAAAAAAAATTTATTCATATTGAAAGTCGCAAAGTTTTTTTTTTTTTTTTTTCTTTATGTATTTCGCCGAAGTGTATAAGAGGTGCATAAATTTTGCGATTTCCCTGCTGCCCAGTTTACGACTTGCCTGCTGCCCATTTCATGACTGCCCTGCTGCCCAGTTTACGACTTGCCTGCTGCCCAGTTTACGATTTCCCTTCACCCAGTTCATGACTGCCCTGCTGCCCAGTTTACGACTTGCCTGCTGCTCAATTCACCAGTATCACCTTTTGCAGCCGTTTTTTGCCCACCCCCACCCACGAGTTGTGCAGATCAAAATGTACATTATCCCCGAATGTTGCATATGTAGATTAAGCTTAAAAAGTAACTTGTGTGTAGAAAAAAACTGTGGAAATATTTTTCATTATGGTTGCATGAAAAAATGGATAGGAGTTCAGAAATCTTGCCCATTATGCAAATGTATTTGTTATAAAAAAAATTTGCTTTATATTCATTACGAAATAAGTGAAGAAGACAAAATTATAATTGATGAAAAAATTTTAAATAAAAGTAAAAATGAGATATATGAAGATCTCATTAAATATGAAGCAGAACTTATAAAGACACAAAATGAAAATGAAAAATATTGCTTAGAAATTTTAACATTAACAAACAAAAATAAAATACTTAGTGATACTATAAGTAAGAATAATATAAAAATAAATGAAGATCATTGTGAAAAAATAAAATTAAAAAAATTAAAAGATGAATATCTTAAGGATAAAATATTACTTACATCAAAAATTGAAGAATATGATAAAGAATTAAAAAAATATAAAATAATTGAAAATTATTTAAATGATTTAAATAAAGAAGATTTAAATAAATTTAATTTACTTTTTGGATTTAATATATTAACTATAGAAGAACAACAAAATGTTATTTTAAATTATATTAAAAATTGCCTGAATAGTCAGAAAAAAAATGAATTAATTGTTAAAGAATTAAAAGAAAATATAAATGAAAAAAATAATCAAATTCAAAATTTAAAGGAAAAATTGTATAAGTATAAACTTAATAATGATTTAACAGATAGTAATGATAGACAAATTTTAAATGAAGAAGAAAATAATTCAAAAAATATTATAATTAAAAATAAAATAATTAGACGAGTTAAATCTTTAAATTCGGAAAATAAAAATAATAGTAATGGATATAATTCCATTTTTATTAAATCCAAAACAATAAATCATAATAACCTGAACAATAATACAGATTTTATTAACTTTATTGACAAAAAAATAAATAGCCCAAATTCTTCTGAACAATCTAATGTTACTCCCAAAAAAAGGAAATTTCATCCAATTGAAATAAATATTTTGAAAAATAAATCTGTGGAAAAAATATTCACAGATATTATTAGTAAAAATAATAATTATGAAAAGAAAGAATACAATGAAATGTTTACCACTCCTTCACCTTCAGATTCAGTCAATACAAAAAATTCTCCCCATAACATAAAATCACAGGTATTATCCACACCCTCTTCTTCATTAAAAGTTACACAAAGCGCTAAACTTAACAAAAATAAAAACAGGAAATCGTTTAGTAAGCAGTCCACAAAAATAACTGATTTTTTTAAAAGAGTTTGAATGTAAACACAACCATGTGTAATTTTTTTAAAAGGGAGTTAATTATTCGTTGGAAAATTTTTTCTGCTCGTCACGCTTACATGTCACGTGCGTGGGCAGACTCAGATTTCTTTATTAAACAATAAAAGGGTGTGTGCATATTTTAATTCAGGCTCTCTTTGTGCCATACCTGTTTCCCCCGCCGCTCACGCGGACCGTACAAGATGGACCAATCTCCTTTTGTATTTTTAACTCACAGACAATCCGCGGTTGCTCCATTTTTTCGACTTTGTAGTTTATTCTTCTTTTCCGTGTCTGCCCATAATTTTTTTTTTTTTTTTTTTTTTTTTTTGTGGTAAAAAAGTATTTTATTTTTTTTGTGCAGTTAGCCAGCCGTCTTTTTTTCACTAAGCGCCTTCACTAAGATCCTTTTTCACTTTGCTTCTTTCATTTGCGTCCTTCATTTTCGGCTTTTACTTTCGGCTTTTATTTGCGTCTTTCATTTTCGGCTTTTATTTGCGTCTTTCATTTTCGGCTTTTATTTGCGTCTTCCATTTTCGCCTTCCACTTTCGCCTTCCACTTTGCGGCTTTCCTTTGTTAGCCGTGTGCCGAACGCCTTTTCCTTGTTTTTGTAATGTTTTTTAAACCTCAAAACATGTTCCCTGTTTCCGAACTAATTTTAAGCATAATGTTGAAATCAAGTTTTTCTTGGAGGAAAAACGTGTAAAGGTAGAAAAGTAAAAAAAAAAAAAAAAAAAAATCAGACGGTGTAAGGGTAAATAAATCATTTACTAACTAAAACGTAAATTAAAATTGCTGCAAATACACGCTTCACAGTAATTACTACTTCAGATTGGCATGTGGGTAAGGGAAGAAATGACTAAAACAAGTGTGCACATGGAAAAGTGCAAGGATGAAGGGGAAATAAAACAAAAGATAAGAAGCTCTTAAAAAAAAAAAAAAAAAAAAAGGAAAAGGCAATCTCTCGTTTGGCGCTATTTTGCAAAGTACAGGACATTTTATAAACGAAAATTCTTATGATGAACGAATTGAGAATGGTGATCATCCCACTCCACCCCCAATTTCATTGGTAAACATATGGAAGGTAGCACACATATTTTCCCCTTGACAAATATGTGTAAAAATTGTACATATGATCAAAATGCAGATCTTGTAATGCAGATCTTGTAATGCAGATCTTGTAATGAAGATCTTGTAATGAAGATCTTGCTATGAAGATCTTGCTATGAAGATCTTGCTATGAAGATCTTGCTATGAAGATCTTGCTATGAAGATCTTGCTATGAAGATCTTGCTATGGTCCATTTCGTGAGGATGCATCCCCCAAGGAGGGATTTTTACCACCTCATGCATTCTCGTAAAAAAAAAAAAAAAAAAAAAAAAAAAAAAAAATTCCTGTGATGATATGTAAGGAATTTATACTGGTCTGAAACTACTGAACAGGGGGTGGGTAAAAATGGACTTTCTTGAGTGAAAAAAATCGAGGAATGATATAAATTCATTCCAAAAATAATTATTTTTTAAAGTATTTGAATTCCCAATAATAATAATTCCTTTCTTCATCCTGGTTAATATAACATTCATTCGTTTTTCATCATTTAAGAATCCCAATGAATTTTTGTCATTTGATCTGACTGTACTTATTATAATTATATCGTTTTCACAACCTTGATAGCTATCAATCGTGTGAACATTTTTATGTAAAACGTTACAATTTTCTTCATCCTCTAAATTATAAAAAGACGAATCATCAGTATTTGTCATGCTAAACAAAACGCTTAATCTATTCGAATTAAAGCGGCTCTTATTAAAAACATTTACACTACTATTTCTGCTTAAATTCATATGATGCATATTCATTTTTCCCTCGGAAAAGCTTCCATTGGCAGGGTTCACGTTCACTCCTTCCAAATTTGAGCAAGGGAAATTTTCACCTTGGCTGGAAGCCAATTCGTTGCAGTTACTATCTTTCCCTCCATTCGGTTGGCAATTTTTCTTTCCTTGGAGACGATAAGGATATGACGCGTTCTCCTCCTTTCCTGTACAACCATTCCTAAACAAATTGAAAAAAGTTTTACATCCGTCGTTGCCAATGCTACCTGTTGGCGGACCTCTCCGTTTCGTGGCGAATGTTTTTTCAACATGTAACGAGTTGCAAGGCATTTTAAATGCCATTTGATACACTGAGTTTTTATGCGCATTGTCGTTTTCCCCTTTTTGCCCTGTCTTGTGCTCGTCCAGGTTACTATGACAGAAGCTATTTTCTAGGATGCTCTGAATGTGTAACTTTTGACTGGTGTAGGGTGTAAGAATTGCCACATTTCTTTTTCTTGAAATAGACAGAATTCGTGTTAATTTCAAAATGATCTCAGCCTCAAACTTGTTTACATATGAATGGTTCACCTTCTGCTCGAAAGTCTCTCTATTTAACGTTTCATGGTAGGTATCAATAAACAAAATGGGGATTCCAACATGCTCAGGAAATTTGCAAACAGAATTGATGGAATTATTACTACGTGAAAGAAGATGAAAAAAATTATATTCGTTCACATCTGAGTGGAAAAAACTGTTCATAACCTTTTTGGAAGCAATTAATTTCTTATTGTAAAAATAAAAGGAGGTGAATAAATACATGGGAAAGATCAGTCTGTATTGTATAAGCAGGTAATGACATTTACTATTTCTATGTTGTTTTAATTTTTCAAAAATGCTTAAATAATTTATCTCTAATCTTTTCTTTTCGTTTATAAGACTGTGGAAAGTTAACTGTTTGTCATCTCCAAAAGCATAAATAAAATCACAGTTTAAATTTAAACATATTAAACTATTGTACTCGGACAAACTTGAAGCTTCATCAATAATTAAATGTTTTATTTTCTTCTCTTTAATTTTAAATGCTTGATATATTGTATCTATATATATATCTGACTTTTGGTGAGTAGATCTATTCGTGTTTTCTCTATTCAAACATAAATTCAAACTCAGTAGTTTCTTCCGAATGTTCTGCACGGATATGTGTTTGCTCGTACCAACAAAGACGCTGTTTTTCTTCTCTAGTGTTAGCATGTAAATTATGAAGGCGATAAGGTCACTCTTCCCGCTACCAGGGGCACCTACGAAGGAGAACCAGCGCGCGTGCAAATGGGAAAACAGAGAATGAATACACTATACAAATTGTACACGCGTGAAGAGAAGAAACAAAGGATGATGAACTTAGCATAGTTGCTCCCTCTTTTCTCGATCTAACCGTGGACGAGGTGTACAGGTACGTGTTTGTCATTGAGTACTATATCGCACAAGACGCCTTTCTGGTATGTGTCAAATTTTTTATACACACCAGACATTTTGGAAAATTCCTGTGGGTCATTCTTTAGAATTTTATACAATTTGTTCATTATTTTATCCCTTTTTAGTAGATCACCATCAGACAAGTTCAAATAGTACATTTCGCTTTTTCTGTTTTGGATATATTTATTAATAGCGTCTTCAATTAAGTAGTTGTAATCTCTTGCAATAGGTAAGGTACAACTAATCTGTCCTTTTTGTATTTCTTGTTTTTTCCATCTTTCGTTGTGTCCATTTAAAAGTACCTGAACAATTTCCCCATTAAAATTTTTTTTTTTTTTTTTTTCAAAAATGTTTAGAATGCAATATTTTATTCTATTACAAATTGTATTTATCTGAACTGCTAAGGTAACAGCTTCGTATAAATTACACCCATTTATTTCATTATCCTGTTCTCTATACAATGTTGTAGGAAAACTTTCACATGTTAATTCGATCGGATTGTATTCGTATGTTGTTCCCTTATCTTTATTTAGGTATCTTTCAAAATATTCTTCACATACATCCATCTCTTCATACAATTTAAAAGAATTACTGACACATTTTCGAGAATTATATTTTCGTATTTCCACATATAAGACATACAAATCTTTTATTCTTTGCAATTTTTTAACTATCCCTAGTAGAAAAGTTCTATGTACGTTGTTACACCTAATCAAGATAATACTCTTCTTTTCGATTTCTATTTCGTCTAGGCATGTAAATCTAAATAAGCCATCATCTTCTCTTGCACAATACTTTAACTTGTAGGTACTATGCAAATCGAATGTTTTCTGCAAGTTTTCCAGCCCTATATATTTTTCATAGTATGTGTTAAATAGGTAGTTTAAGAAGTACCTTCTGATTTTCCACTTGGTTAAAAACGCAGCGTCGCCCGGCGTTACATCACTGCAGTGGTTTATACAACCCTCTGTGGATTCCATCTTCCAGTTCGCGCCTTCGTCGCCTTCGTTACCTCCGTCACCTCCGTCACGTTCATGCCTTCTGCTGTTCTTCTGGAGACTTTCCCTGGTTAGAGGCACTGGCTCGCACGGACGATCCTCATTTTCCTGTCTCCCGTTCTTTTCTCCATATAGATAGATGCCTTCACTGGTTTTGTCCCGTCTCGCAGTGGTGCTTAAAACTGGACAAGAGTTTCCCCTCTCTTGGACCCTCCTTTTTTGTAAGTTATCATTGTGTCCATGTAGTTGAGAAGAGAAAAAAATAGAGTACAGTAAGTTCAACACGTTTATAAATATGTCTGGTTTTAACAATAACGAAGTTAATATATTTTCAAAAAATTGAAAATCTCTTTTTTTATTTACCTCAAAAAATGGTGTCCTTAAAAATGACTTTTTTACCATTTCTCGGTATATATATTCTTCCTTTCTATTATTTTTTACTTTATGATGTAAAAAGGATTCCCACAACTTTGTTAATTTTGCGTAATTTATTTTTGTCGTGTTTTCTTTTGCCTCTTTTGCTCCTCTGCTTGGCGAGCGCGAGCTCCGTTTGTCCACTTCTTCACCCCATTCACGTGTAACTTCTTCCCCCTGCAGCTTGCGTAGCTCCTCTTTCAGGGAGCAAAGTGTGCTCCTAAACGCTTTAATTTTTTTTTTTTCCCCTCTTTGCTCATTACGTACCCACACTGTTTTGCCTCGAAACATCCAGCATATGGAAAAATTGAAGGTGTTTTCCCTTTCGACGCTAAGCTTGGAATAACTGGGTTTGTATACCTTATGCAGCTTCATATAGTCCTTACAATCCTTCTTGTATATAATTTTTTTGCATGCAAACTCCTGTAATTTGTTAAAGCAGTTCTCATTCTCAAATATGTCACGGTTTACATCTTTCGTTGCATAGTTGCGTTTTTTTGTCCAGCTGAATCTGTTTGCGAGGCCTTTACTCAGCATCACGCGCCTGTACCAGTTCATGGCGTCGGTAGTCACGAGGCTCCTCTGTCCACCCGTTTAGTTTCCCCTTGGCTGTCGCCCTTATGTTATTGTCCGAATTCCGTTACCCTTACGTCGTTGTCCGAATACCGTCACCCTTACGTTGTTGCCCGAATACGGTCACATTTACGTCGTTGCCCAAATACGGTCACATTTACGTCGTTGCCCAAATACGGTCACATTTACGTCGTTGCCCGAATACCGTCACCCTTACGTCGTTGCCCGAATATGGTCGCATTTATGTCTCTCCCTGTTTGTTTCGCCTTTGATTCCCCTTTCTCACGTAATGAGCAAAAGAGGGGATGCTTAAATGCTAGATGAGGAAGGGAGATCACGAGCAGAGATGTTGTACATCTATTCATTTAAGCCTCATTAACTGTCGTGCATTGTTCTGTGCATATCACGGAAACAGGCACTTTCTTTATCGATACTGAGATGTTGCAAAATAATGGTTCTCCTTCTTCAGATGCCTTGTACCTTTTTTCTACTCAATCTATGTCACACTATTTACATATTCTTTTTAATTTTTCGGATGTACTGCGATATGTGGTTATATATATATCGACATACCTTCTCCCCTTTCATTTCATCTTGAAATTATGTGTTTATAAAAATGGTGTGAACAAAAAAAAAAAAAAAAAAAAAAAAAAAAGGATAATAAATCTCTGGGGTACTTCTGGGTATATTCCTTCTTTTTAGTAATATGTTTGTACTATATGTTTACGCGACTTGGTTAACAATGTAAAGTTGTGTTGCCCATTTCTTCTTCGAGAGAACAAAAAGAAGGGGAAATCCCAGTTTTCCCTATGCATCTTTGTAATAGGTACATCAAACGGATGTGCTCAGTGGTTACCAATTTGTAGGAGCAGTTGGGGGATTCTCGCGAATGTTGGGAAGCCGACGTGTGCTTATATATATATATATATATATATATATATATATGTATATGTATATGTACATATATATATATTTACTTATATGTGCAAATATACATATGCATAGAGAGGTTACGCTCGGGACATAATGACATTACATCCGTGTACCACTTTTTTTTTTTTTTTTTTTTTTTCGACCTCCCATTTTTAGCTCCACATTTGATAACTCTCGAATGGCAAGGAATCATAACTGCACGTTTTAAATTTAATATAATTACAGAAATTATGTGCTACTTTCCCTGAGATAGAAGAACGAAGGAGTTACAATTCCTATACTCACAATTATAATCGAACCTGTATGTACTTGGATCGCATAAACCATACACTCATTGATAATAAGAGCATATGGGAAAAAATGACAATTTTTTCTTTTTTTTTTTGAACTCCACCTTGTTATGATCATCTATTTATTTTATTTTATTTTTATTTTATTTTATTTTTTTTTTTTTTGTTAAAGAGTGGCTAGATAGGCTTAGCAGTTAAAGCAGTTCTCACAAATCGGAGGGAGGAAAAGGGGAGAATACTATAATGAAAGTTGTTTGATATAACCCTCCTGCTTTTACGAGCCTTTACTGCATTGGTAGAAGCCCTAAACGTAACTGACTAGATGGATCCCCATAGAGGCATCAATGCATCGAGCGAATCGCTATGCTTTGTTATGTTACCCGCATCACGCAGTAGCAATGGTATCAACGTTTGGTGGTCAAAAGGTGCAACGATAAAAACGCAGTTTGCAGAGCTAAGGGCGTTTAGAAGAAGGATGCTGCGAATCAGAGTTAGCCTATATATCATCTATTTAGCGATAAACCATTTATATGTCTGCACAGTGGGGAATATCTAACTTGTGCGTTGCGATAAACTTATAAAACATAGAGAAAGGTTAAGAAAAATAAAACGAAAGAAGGAAATATCTTTCACTCATCTGAAAATTTAATTTTGCGCAAGAGGGCATTCGTTTGTATGTAAAATTGGACAATGTATGTTCCCACTCGATACGCGCATAATATACACATTCGTGCAACGAAAAAAATGCTTCGAGCACCATCCTACTAAACTTTTAAGGGATAAAACAAATTTACATTTTCTCCTCTATGGCTTTTCTAAACAATTCGGTTATTAGCAGAAAAATGGGGAGAAACAATGTTTCCAAAAAAAAAAAAAAAAAAAAAAAAAAAAAAAAAAAGTGCTAGCTAGTAACAAATGTGTATGTAGCCTTCTCAAAACCATGTAGTGGTAAAGAGGGCATTTTTTTTTTTTTTATTCTTCCCCAATTGCTCGTTCATTTCAGATACGCGTGGTTTTGTTTATCAAATGAATCAAAAAAGGGACATTCGACAATTTGCTCTGGTGTTATACCTTTCTTGAAAAGGAGGGGAGAGGCCCTCTTTTTGTGCAATCCAACGATATTGCATTTTTACGCTTTCGTTTCTTCGGCGTCTTCCCCATCCGTATATTCCTCCCCATCGTTGTACTCCCCCCCCTCATCGTCGTCTTCCTCATCCTCTTGCCCATTAACTGAATTGTCCATGTTGCTCAGCTGGCGAAAAATGATGTCATCAACCGAGTGGTTCCTACTTACAATCAAAATTTCGGGGGTTATCGTTTCATCGTAGGAGTCCTCGTCCTCGCCATTGCCATCGCCATCACCATCGCCATCGCCATCTACATCTCCATCGCCATTCTCGTTGTAGCTAGCGAGTTTCACCGAGTCCGCGTCTTTGCTGCGCCCTTTCGTATTATCACCTTTTTGTAAAATTTCCCCTCCTATGCTACCCAAATCGGTAACACCATATTTGTCACTTTCATAGGAGTGGGACATATCCCCATTTAGTTGTATATATACACACGAATCACTACAAATTTTTTTGTCAGATGTGATTGCATGTAGAGCTATGTTCGAAGAGTCCACACAGATGTTATCGACTTCATTCAAAAGATGTAGGTAAAAATTTCTATTTTTTTCATAATGATTTAAATATGCGCTATTTGTTACTAACTGATTAAAATTTGTTACTTTCTCCTTTTTACGTTCCTTTTTGTTTACTACCCATATAACCCTTTTTTCCATTATGTATAATTTTCCTTTTCCCAAACTTAACTTGTTGTAAATAAATTCTAACTCACTACCCTTGTAAAGAATGGGTTCTCTCCCTCCCTCCTCCAGTGCATGCAGATCTTCCTCGCTAAGGCTGTTCAGAGAAATCGGCATTTTCGTAATGCTCTGGAGTTTCTCGTACGGATAGAAATTAATTTGTGCATATGTACTTGCTTATTTTGCCACAACTAGTTTTGCGATAATAATGGACCTTACCTTATATCATTCCCCCTTTGAATTTTTGCTTATTGCTAGTTTTACTCTTCACCCGCTTAAATTTATAAAACGGAAGATGGCGAACGAGTTATTGCTCTTCGCTCTTTGCGCTGCACTACTTGCGGTTTCCTATACTTATCTTTCTTGCTTCTCCTTTTTCCCTTTATTTATCCTAATGAGAAAATGCCCCAGTTTGAACAGCTGTAGAAAAGGAGTTCCCGAAATTTTTTTAATTCAATATGCACATGTGCAAGTAAGCACGCATTATATGGTGCTCATCAACGTACGCGTATATATACGAGTAGAAAACATTCCTTCAACTTGCCAATTTTTGTCCCCCACCTGCTTAAAATCTCACGTGGTGCCTGTATTATATAAACGGTTCAACATGATAGTTTTAATGGGGAAAAAAAATCGTACCAAAAAAAAAGAAAAAAAAAAAAAAAAAAAAAGTAATGATAAATTATGTCGAAACGTAGCAAGGTAAAAACGAGAAGCGAGAACCATTTGAAAATATTAACGCGTAGCCGAAAAAATACGAAAAGAATTGCAACTTTGGGGTGGAAGCAACGGAGAAGTATGCGATTTGTGCGATAATAAAGAGAACTCAAATGGGTTATACATATACATGCACATGTGAACATACGTGAAAAGAGTTTTTTATTTACAGGTTTATCTTCTTCTCATTGTTAACACCACGGCAAATTGGTTGAAATTTATGTAGTGGTAAAAAAGGGTATATATTTCTCCTTTCTTCTATTCATTTCCCTCTATCTTTTTTTCTTTTTTAAGTGACATTTTTATTAAGTCTCATAAGGGTTTGTCGGGCTTGCTGATCAGAAAGGGCATATATTACGAACCCTATATACATACGATTCGATGTGTGTTGCCATGTGAATGTTTTTTTTTTTTTTTTTTTTTTGTTCTTGGTAGAAGAAATTAGAAAACTGTTTACTCTTTTTCGTTCTTCTCCACGGTTGTGCTGTCCTGTTGCTTCCTCTTTTTTCGTTTAAACCATATGTAGAACGGGTTTCAACCCCATGGAATTGTCAATCGATCATTCATTTTCTTTTCCTTTTAAAGTTGTCAAATCATTGCACATTAAAAAAAATACCTCATATGTAGAACACACAAAAATACAAGGACCTTTTTTTTTTTGAAGGGAAGAAAAAATATTTTTCTTCCTAAACACGTTTTTACTCACATGATGACAAAAAAAAAAAAAAAAAAAAACAATTTATATGCTATATACAGACAAGCTAATACATAGACGTGGAAAGAGTGAATGAAAGGAAATGTGCAAATTGGGAAACAGGAAAGTGTCGAACAACGCGACGGAGAGAATCATCACCGGTGACAATGATAACCGACAACGACCAACCATAAGGACTATGAGAAACGACAACTAGTATGCATATTGCAAATATTAACTGTGCCCTGTACATTCACTGCGTGTGCAAGGTGTCCATATAAATATACGTATGCAAAATTGTTCACATACAATTAAATATGCGAAAATGCCCTGTTAAACTTCTCTGTTAAACTTCCCTGTCAAACTGTCCAACAAATTACCAGACGAAATACCAATCAAGTTTCCTCTCAAACTGCCTGGCAAACTGCCCCTCTATGCATCCGCCAACTTACATTTTCCCCATATGGCTGGAAAAAAAAAAAAAAATTTTTCATTTTTCCTAGGTATGTGCTATTCACGCCTCTTTTTTTTTTTTTTTTTTTTTTTTTTTCCATTTTCTACGTTTTATAAGTAAATTCTCTTAAAAGAAACAAAAAAAATTATATGCAACTATTTCAGAATAGCAAAAAGGAAAGTGAACATACAATTTTCGGAGAAATGCATATGCACGTTTTATATATTTACTTCACATTCATTTTGTGCGTAATATAAATTTATTACTTTTTCTGAACAGTTCAGAATAATACACTACATTTTTAACCAGAAAAGTGGAAAATGCCAATACAGTTTTTGTTCGTAAACTTGTTATATACCGCGCATATACATCCAAATAAGTGAATAGATAAAAAAAAAAAAAAAAAAGGAAAAACTACATCCACAGGAAAGCAAAAAAAAAGGGGAAAACTGAACCAAGGAAAAGAAAAGGGGAAAAAACGCACGAACGGAGAGCAAAGGACTGGAAAAATTACACCAAAGCAAGGAAAGCGAAAAACAGGACCCAAAACAGCACACAAAACAGCACACAAAATAGCACACAAAATAGCACACAAAACAGCACACAAAACAGCACACAAAACAGCACACAAAACAGGAACCAAAACAGCACACAAAACAATGATGTGAACATATATTGAAGTATATCCCTCGTTCATTCCACAAAATTCGTAATCCCTTTTCACACGCCGAATAGTTAAATTCAAACGCATGCACGAACGTTAAGAGAAGTTCGTTCCCGTAGTGCCAGAGAGCCTTCAAATCATTTCTAACCCCCTTCAGCGACCCATTATAAAACACAGCGAACGTAGCGGCAACCCGTAGAAAGGAAAACGTGTTAAACGGAAAACGAGCAATCTTCCTTTTCCGTTTCTTCATCTCTGTTCCCTCTTTCTCGGTACGACTACGAGTACAAGATCCAAGAGAATTACACCATGGTTAGAACAAAAAAGAATGCGACCTTTCATACCCCAACAAAAGAAATCTCTAACGCTAGTAAAGTGAACACAGGTAAGACACTACCGAATGTATCATCACAAATGCAAGTTAGTTCAAAAACGAGAACTTCTATTGGTAGAGATAACTTAAATCAACTTTCACAAAAAGGAATTAAAAAGACCCGTATTAGAAGGCCACATAGATACAGACCTGGTGTATTAGCCCTAAAAGAGATACGAGCATACCAGGCATCTACACAGTTACTTATCCCTAAAATACCATTCGTACGGGTTGTTAAAGAAATTACGAGATTATACGAATTGCCGGATGAACAATTCCGTTACACTCCCGAAGCTCTGTTAGCCCTCCAAACAGCTTCGGAAGCATACTTAGTTAGTCTTTTTGAGGATGCCTATTTATGTTCCCTCCATGCAAATAGAGTTACCCTCATGCCGAAGGATATACACCTGGCTAGAAGGATACGTGGAAGGGACTAACCGGAAAATAGAAACGACACTTGGATCTTTACATGTAATGGATTAATCGGAAGAATAAAAGCGTGCAAGGTTTTCTTTCTATGTTTCTTTCTTTCTTTTTTTTTTTTTTTATCATTATTGTGGCCACATGAGTGGGTATATGTCAATCCTAATGGTACTCTATGATTTTAGGGATGGAAAGAAGAACGAAAATGTGAGGAGTCATATATGGAAAGGGGAAAGGAAGTAGCAAGTGGCAGGATCCAGTACAAGACCGCAAGTAGGAGCAGCAAGTGGACGGGAAAATATGACGATTTGGCAACTGAACCATGCGCCGCTTGATGTGAACTTGGAAGAGCATCTTCTGGAGACACATGATAGAAGAGCTACTCGCGTTACAAGTACTGAAATGTATGTATGGACGTGGGTGTGCACCCCACTATTCTACAAAAGCGCACAACGGTTGTACACCCTCCCAAAGAAGGAACCCCTTCAAAGGGCAAGGAGTCATATGAAACATCCCAAGGAGATAAATAGAACAAACTTCACAAGCAAAGTTATAATTAATTACGTTCATATAAATTCCTTTTGCTTTTCTGTAATTAAATTTTGTTTTTACAGCACCCCCGCAATTCGTTATTTTTTTTTTCTTGCCACCCAAAATAGGCATTTTTGTGTTTACGTATATATATACATATACATATATATCCGTAGTTGACCTTTTATGTGAGCTCCTTTTAATTTCCAAACCGTTCCCGGGGTTTCCTCGTTTGAAAACACATTGTAACGGCCAAAACATTTTTGTATGATTTTTATTTCTTCATTACTTTCATTATTTTATTTTATTTTTTTTTTTTTTTTTGTTTTGTTTTTAAAACGCATTAATATCATTCCGTTTAGTGTACTTTCCCTTTTAATTTTTTGTAAACTGGATGCAAAAAAAATGGTGAACAGGTGGCAAAAAAAAAAAAAAAAACTTCGTAAGAGGGGCCTATAAACCCTGTACAGCGGTTTGAATAAGCACCATGTTTGTGACCCATGATATACAATAAATAGGCTTCAGAGGAAATTTTTATCCCTTAGAAAAAAAAAAAAAAAAAGAATTGACAAGAAAGATATTACTTTTACCGTAATTACGCAGTCCCAAAACGTTTTTACTATAGTGTTATTTTTTCTGCTCTTCTGTGCTCTGCTTTTATTTTATATGTTTTAATTTTTTTTTTTTTTTTTTTTGGAGGGCTGAGAAGTAGGAACGATTTTGCTGTACGCTTGCAGTAATGTGTTGCATGCTCACTTATATAACCAGACTACATCTGCGCCCTACAGTTTTGCATATGCGAATGAATACTTATTGTTCGTGTATGCAGCGCCACCGGAACCTGATACCACTAGGACAGCCTTTCCGAATAAGAGCTAGAAACGATGCGCCTTCGCGGAGAGTAGTTAAACGCGACAGCGCAGCAAAACTTCGTTACGCGTATTACATAGTTCCATCTTATTTTTCGCAATACGGAAAAGTTTTCAGCACAAAAACTGGTCACGCATAAAACGTACATGTATATATATATATATATGCATATATACATGTATATGTATCCACATGCATTATGTTTTTTTATAGAGTGCCCTATGTTTTACGTTGAAATGAGAAAAAAAAAAAAATATGTATAAAGCTAAAAAAAAAATAAAATTTTTTATGTAAACATTTCAACATTATAGAACAACTGTAAGCAGCAAATAATCCCAAGCGTATGCATTCTCGAGTACATGCATGCGCCAATGCTTGTATGCGTATCTCTATTCAATTATGCCTTGTTGTGCTTTTGCGAACTAGGTGAACGAGAAGGTCCTCTTACAAAGGGGCCATGTTCATAGAAGAAAAAAAAAAAAAAAAAAAGATAAAGATAGAGATAGAGATAGAGATAGAGATAGAGATAGAGATTGAGATTGAGATAGAGATTGAGATTGAGATTGAGAGAGAAAAAAACTTTGCCACGAAAATGTTGCAGCGTGGTATCCTTTTAGCGAAAAAGAACATCAACAAGGATATCCTCCATACGTACTTGCATATAAATATATAAATATGTAAATATATATATAAATATATATATATTTATATATATATATGTACATATACATACATACATATACATATATATATATATATATATATATATATATATATATATATATATATATATATATATATACTTACCCCACGTGCGTACGCACCCGACGGTTGTACATAGCGAGCGCTGGGGGGGAAGAAGGGAAGCATTGAGGGATATTCAAAGGGATGACTTGCATGGCGTACGGGGTGGAAGGGGAAAACTGGCTGGGGAGCAACCTCGGCAATATAGAGCGAAGGAAGGGGGAAAGGATGAAAGTAAGTTTGTTAGATTTTAATTTTTATGAAAACGAGAAGAGAACTTTAAACACCCTTGACTATTCGCCATGCAAATGTTTTATTAGTATAGCGGATTCTACTGGTATGATATACATCTATAAAGTTTTACCAAATGATCTTATTTACGTGTTCAGTATAGATGTGCGTGCATCTAAATGTACCATAAAATCAGTCATATGGGTTAGTAAAAAAAAAAAAAAAAAACATATATTTTTACAAAATGACTTGATAAACTATTTACTTATAATTTCTACCCTTCGTGGAGATATAATTATATACGATTTGGAAAGCCAAAACGTAATGCAAAAGATTGCCACCAGCGGTAGTATAACCTGTTGTAGGCTAAGCAACGACTTGCATCATTTTGGAATTACCAACTTAAATGGATACTTCTACCTGTACAATATATACAGGCGGAAGGGACGGTTCATATACAACTGCTTCGACGTGTTTTACAATGGTAAAGAGGCATTAAGGGGCAGGCGCAACGGTGGCGGTGACTCGAAAGAGGCGGAAGAAGAGGAAGAAGAGGAAGAAGCGGAAGAGGAGGAAGAGGCGGAAGAGGCGGAAGAGGCGGAAGAGGCGAAAGAGGCGAAAGAGGCGGAAGAGGCGAAAGAGGAGGAAGAGGCGGAAGAGGAGGAAGAGGCGGAAGAAGAAGACGGCAAGGGCGAGGACTCCCCGGGGAAGGCAAAAGGGAATAAAAAAGTAAAGCTCTCTGGTGATTACTACTCATCTTATTTAAAATACATAATCGGAGGAAAAGAAGGAAAAAGCAGTAGTGAAACCGTCACAGAAGATGAAGCTGAAACGAATCATGTTGACACCCCTTCCGTTTTCATGGAAAAGAAAAACATCGTAGGAATTGAAAAGAACGAGGAAGAGGGACAGTTTAATATTCATATTAAGAGAAAATTTAAGTGCCAAGAGAAACTTATTTGTCTCTATTTTGTAGACGTATTGAAGAAGAGAACTGCTCTCTTAAAAAAATATGGTTGTGCAAAAAAAGTTGAAGAGAAAAAAAAGCGTTTAAATGGCCTTTCTCAAAATGGAAAGAGGTCAAACTATAGCTATGACGAGCATCGCATCGACAACTGTAACTACGAGAATGGAGGTGAACACCTCTTTAATCATAACCATCATAAAAAGGAGAATAAAGAAGAGAAAACTAAAATTAGAATGATAGAAAAGTCGTACAATAATTATCATCATTTTGTCCTATTAGGGAGCGAAAATTCGAAAATATACAAATACGATTTGGATGAAAAAAGTTGTGTAGGTGAATATGTGAGCACCAATAGAAATAGCGTTATATGGGATATCATGTATATATACAGGACTAACGAAGTTGTGTGTGTAGACAATAAGGGTACCCTAACAGTTTTTGATTTCAGTAAGTATTGTATAAAATATCATTTTAGTAATCATAATTACAAAGCAATTTCTCTGACAAAGTCGTCAAATGAGAGAACCATTTTTTCGGCTGGAATCGATAGACACATCCACATGTACGCACTCAGAGAGGAATCTTTGGACACACAGAAGAGAATCCAAGTGGGTAACAATGGTGATCGTTTTAGTAATGGGAATTATAGAGATGGTTACTTCGATCACGAAAGAGCCAACTGTGAAGGAGGATTCCATGAAAAGGAAGTAAAATACTCGAAGGAGTTATTTTTTTATAGCGAAATAAAGAAGGCTAGAAAGTCAAATAGCAAATGGTATTTAATATCGAAAAATTCTGCTCACATGGCGGAGATAAAAAAAATTATTTTCCTTTTTAATAAACACATTTTAAGCATAAGTGACGATTTAACAATTTGTTCATACAACATGATTAATTTTATGAAAATATACTACTCTGTTCAGTGCTTAGATAACAGTAAAAAGATTATGTTTTCTCCAAACATGAAAGCTATTTTGTGCGTATATTCGAAGAGATTAAATATACACTACAACAATGACCTTTTCGTAGGGAAGAACAACAAGGGTGCTTCCAACGGTGACACGTCAGACGGGGCCACTGCAGACGGGGCCACTTCAGACGGGGCCACTGCAGACGGGGCTATTTCAGACGGGGCCACTTCAGACGGGAGGAAAATACAGCCCTATATCCATTTGCACATAAGCACATCTAAATACAGAAACGTTGCAAATATTTTATACCAAAAGGATGAATATATAGGCAAATGTTGTGTAAACAGAAAATTTAACAAGATAGCCTGTTTGACTAACAGAAAGTTCTGCATATATCACTTTAACATAGATACTTTGAAGATATTTAATTACGATGTTTCTAGTTTGAACTTTTTTCAAGTGCACGACTTTGCCTTTGTAAATAATAAAAAAGTGATCGTTTCGATAGTAAGGTATAGTGACAAAAAAGGGGAAGAGAACCAATCGGAAGATAGAAGTATCACTTCTTCACGCAAGCGCAAATATAGCGCTAAGGAGGAAAAAAAACTTTTATGTGGTATGTCAAACGATACACCATCGAAACAAGATAAATCGAATCAAACTCTGACGAATAATGTAAATGAAAATTTACACATATGTAAACATATGTTTAACTATTATGTGGTGATATACAATATAAAAAAGAAAAAAATAGTAGAAGAATTAAAAGTGAAACAAAGAATGATTAATTTTAAAATACACAAAAAGAGATTAATAACATGTTCAGATGATAAAAAAAATGTTTATATATTTTTTAAAAACGGAAATAAATTTTTAAAAAATTATATGATACTTAACGATTTTAATTTAAGTACAAATAATGATTATAAAATCTGTCATTCGTATTTTGTTGTAGAAAATTATTTTATTATTTTAACGATGGACAATTATATATTTGTGTACATAATTGATTTTAACAATAAAAGAATTTTATTTCATAGAAAGATGAAATTTGATGAATTTCATTTTAACAGTTTTAGTCAAATTGTTCTTTTAAATTTAAACATTCTCACAGATAAATCTAATTTACAAAAATACTGCACATCTATTAAAAAAAGAACCTTACAAAATGGGAATTATACAGAGAAGGAAAACAATTATATGCAATTATCGCAAATGAACCATTTGAAATACAACTACTGCCTTGTGTTGAAGAAACATAATCAAATGCAATTAACCAGTTTAAACATCTTTGATGATAACCTTATAGAAATAAACACATCTACCATGCATAATAAAATGAACGATGATCACGGCATCAGTGATGAATACTATTTCTCGTCTTTACAAATGAAATATAACTTTTTAAATGTAAAGCAAATGTATTTTCAAGATAATCGTATGTACTCTATGATTATAAGAGAAATGAAAAAGTCTATTAAGGAAAATGGGGAAAATACATGGGATTGCAAAAATAATCAAAACTCCACCAACCAAGGGGATACTTTGCTCAAAGATCAAACTAATTGTCAAGATAATACAGAAAAAAATGCCGTCAATTTAAATCCTCTCCATCTTTCCTTTAAAACATTAGCTAATATTAGAAAAAGAAATATTATCAATTTCCATTTCTTGTACACCTCAGAAAATAGTATAACTGTTTTGGTTTGCATTCCCAAGGATTTGAAGAGCACTCTCGTTGACGTGCCAGATACTAAGAAGTACGTGCAGTGAGACCCGGTTGTCAGGGCGCGCCGGGGAGAGGTGAACCATATATAAAATGGTTCCCCAATTTGCGACGGTTGCATGTGTTCACTTGTATGATCTTCATTTTGCTCCAAAACCTGTTCATTTGTTTTGTTTTTTTTTTTTTTTTTTTTTTTACATCCCATTATGTATATTGCCATTTGTCCCCTTTTCATACGCACAATAAAAGTACCGCAGTTCCTCACCCCCCTTTTTTAATTCCTCTTAAATAGAACATTTCATGTTTACCAAAAAAATTATTTTTAACTAAAGGTTTTTTTTAACAAACGATACGCGTACGGTTGGGGAGCAGCTTTCATAGGCAGCTTCCATAAGCAGCTTCCATAAGCAGCTTTCATAAGCAGCTTTCATAAGCCGCCTTCACAAGCCGCCTTCACAAGCCGCCTTCACAAGCCGCCTTCACAAGCCGCCTTCATAAGCCGCCTACATTTTGGTCCAAAATAAAAATGGGGTGCACAAATAATGGGGAAGACCGAAGGGTGAGGAGGAGAGAAGTAAATAATGAGCGATGCTTTTCTCCCATCGGCTTCCACGCCCCTATCGTTCAATTTCACCCCTCCGTGCTTATGTCATGTACCTGTCGACTAGCCGGTACGCCTCATTTTCGACGACCCTGCTTATCCGATCCCTCAGCAGGTGGCTCAAGTCTAGCTTGCATTTTTCATCTTCTGTTTTTTTTAAGGTTTGTAGGATGTTGTTGAAGCTTCTATTTCTGCGAACTTCCTTTTCCAAATGGTTAAAAATTTTTCTGTTATTTTTCACAACTTCGTGCATATAGTATCTGTATGTATATAGCGAAATGACATAGCAATCGCTAAATAAGCAATTTAAGTTGTTGACATTTTTTTCTACACTTGGAAAGTCGTGTATTTTCTTTTTTATATAGTTGTATGTTTCTTCTCTACTATTCAAATGATGATTACATTTGTTACCAAAATATTTTCGAGCCTCTTTTGGGCAAAAAAAAATTATTTTACAATGAAAAATTGATTGCAAAAAGTAGACAATCACTGATAATATTTTTTCCTTTATTTTGTTTTTCTCATATTTCTCGTTCACCTTTTCTATACCTATAATCCACTCCTCCTTCTCTTTCACACGGGTTCCCTCGAAAAGGTCACTTTGTTGCGAAGGCATCCTTCTAGTGTGTTTGCTTCCCGCAACCCGCTCGTGTTCCTCCGCCTGTTCGTGTTCCTCCGCCTGTTCGTGTTCCTCCGCCTGTTCGTGTTCCTCCGCCTGTTTATGTTCCTCCATCAATTTTTGCACCTCCACCCGATGGAGCTCCTTATCATTGCATCTTGGTTTTTCATGCTCCTCCGGATTGGTGTCCTCCCGGGAATTGTCCTGGGCTTGGAGAGTCGATCTTTTTTCTTCCCTGTTTGAATATAGCTTTATAAAATTTAACACGGATAAAATTTCTCTAATGTTGAAGCTCAGGGGGTTTTCCTCCTTATCAAAATTATATCTCAAATGATCCTTTTCAAAGGTTGTTTTCCCCTTTTTTGTACTTGCAGGACTTTGATTATAGGGATAAAAGTCCTTTTTAATATTAATCAGTCCAATTTTTTTAATAATTTTCTTTTTTAACAAACAGTAACATAGGTTATTGTTACTTATAACTAAGCTCAAGACGTTAACATCATCTCCTCTTTTTTTTATCTCGTTTAAGCAATGTTCTATGCTTTTATAGGTCGACATACACCGCAAGGTGTTTTTATTATTACGTAACCATTTTGTTAAAAATGAGGAATGTGTTGATACCTTCCTTAGGAGGTTCATAAACGGGAAAATCTTAACTTCAACTGTGCTCGCTTCATGTACAACATGTGTCAATGTAGCAGTGCTCAAGGGTAACAGTGCTTAGATAGAGTTTTCGCTCTTTCCCTTTCAAAATTCTCATAACAGAAAAGTGCTTTCTTTTTCAGCTTTTTTTTTTTTTTTTTTTTTTTATTTTATTTTATTATTTATTTATTTTTTTTTTTTTTGCTGATAAAAATTATTGCACGCTTAGGTGACACGCTTCACCAGTGCATGCATGTATATATTTACGTAAATATACACCTGCTTACATTTATGTAAATGTATAATTACATGTGCATAAACGAACAGTCCATCCCTTCACAGAATGAGGAACCCAGCTTGTTGAAAGTTGCCATTGGAGCAAATTTGCAAAAACACAATGTTATTGTGGGTGTTTGCAAAAAGAAAAAAAAAAAAAAAAGTCAGGTATTTATATTTATTTATTTATTTATTTATTTATTTATTTATTTATTTATTTTTTTTTTTTTTTTTACCAAAGTATTGGAC
>FLRD01001900.1:0-20052 GCA_900088485.1 Plasmodium ovale wallikeri | reverse complement strand
AAAATATATTGTTATAAAATATCTTGTGAATTTTAGAATTTGACACAATTTTTATTCGATAATGTTATAATATTTGATACATGAACATTTAAACGTGTCCATTGCCATATAATATAATAACAAGAATTAATTGGCCCTAATATTGTATTATATTTAAATAAAAGCTGTGGCACCTTTTTCGAATGTAATTTTCGATGTTTCGATATATATTCCTTTAACACTTTTAAAAATTCGATCAATAAAATATATTAAGGTTTATTTTATTTACTTTTAAAAAACAGTAAATTCATTTAACATTTATCGTGCTTATTTTGACACCACACATAAAGCGTATGGTACTCTCTCGCAATGAACATTTTTATACCTTGTAGAAAATTATTTGTATACAAAAGTAAATTTAATTCGAAGTATGTGTACATCATCCGATCTTATATCTAACTGAATAAATGCTAAAATGTATGTTATAATTTTTTATACAAATGTGCATGTTAAATTAAAATTATTTTTTGTGCTAAATATTCGTGTATAGACAATGATGCATTAAGGCATAAATTAAATAATAACAAATTAACAACACAATTTCGTACTAATATAATGATATGTATAAAAAGCAGATAATATAAATTAATTTTTTTTTGTTTTGATAATTTTGATTATTATAAGTATACACGTTAATATGTTAATAAGATTATAAATTTTTTAATTTTTTAATATATTGATCTATGCAATTGAAAATTTTTTTAATTCGTGTTTCCAAAACTCGACGTTTCTATTTTTGTTTATTACATGCCCTTATTTTTCTTTACCCTTTACTCTTTTATGAAATACCTTATATTTTATTCCATTCTTGATAAATATATGCATAATAACTCTGCAAAGCACTATACTGAATATTATAATATACAAAAAAGAAAAAGCAAATTGCCTAATAAATAGGAAAATACATCAAATTTTAGCATACAATTAAGCGAAGAATGTTATATGGTTGTTATTCTTTCATATATAAGAATGAAAAAATAAATTTTCTATAAGACGTGATTATTCGGTAAAAATTTTGAACTTGCCTGATAGAGAACATTTTTGTGTAAATGTATATATATGGGATATTGTGCAACTAAAAATCTTGTTGCTATGGATACCTTAACAGAGAGATTATAAATTGAAATAATATTAATATTTAGCTATAGAAATATTTTATTAAGTTGTTTTTTTTTTTTTTTTTTTGGAATATTATAGAGTGACTCAACTGTTTAAAAAATATTATGGTATTTAAATTTCGTGTGTATACGCGAAACGAAGAAATAGAAATATTTGTATTACCGAAGAAAACGAATATAAAAAATTTTAAAATATTTATAATTTTTTTTTTTGTGAAGACTCTTTTTTGAACGAAAAAAATTTATTTTTTGTTAAATTATTTTTTAAAAAAATTCGTTAATTTTTAATTTAATATTAAACTACAAAAACATTCAGAATTTTTCACTGGATGAACATGAAATATTCTTCAAATTATTTGTTAAACACAAAAAAAAGGTGTATAAAAATTTATGAGTTTATAAAATTGACAAATTAATGTTTTAAGGAACATAAAAAATTATATATAAATGAATGTGTATACATAAATTATATATGAAATACACTTACTAATTTTTTACTGTTAGCTTATTAACAGCTTAAATAATTATACGAAAAAAATAAACAAAAAAATAAATGACGTAATGAATTGTAATTATTTGGATATAATATTTATTTGAAATAATAAATATAAAGAATAAATTTTAGCACTTTCAATTCCATAATCCATATACTATTTCTTTTTCTATATATAATCAATAGACGAATAAAAAATTATGGTTGATATAGATTTTTATCAAATAATTAAAAAAATTCAGCTGCATTATATTCTGCGTACAAATATGTAAGGTTTTAGAAAATGTATTTTGGACAATATTACAAAACAAAATGAAATCAAATTTTATAAAATTATTGGCAGTTCTTCGAATAGATATTTTTATATAATGCCTAATATTTTTAATTATGCATTGTTCCTTTGAATATAAACCTGTATCAATACACTTTAATATTCTCATAAGAAAAGGACGTTTCGAATTTATTCCAATATAATGGCATAACTTTACATTTCATATTTTAAGCGATTCTACTTTTAAATTATAATAATAATTAGTCATATACTTATTTTTCATTACTTCTTTTTATTTGTAAACATGTAAATATAATTAATATTCTGTTTGGGCGACTAATTCTACTTAGGCATGTATGCCAAGCCAATTTTATTACAACCCAAGGGTGGTTTCGGAGGATTAAGTTGCTGGGTTCGTTACTCCTTATACATTTTTCCACATTTTTCTCAAATCATCCACACGAGGATTAATCTTAGATCCAAATAGGAATAACTGACATAAAAAAATGAAAATATTGTTATAATACATGTGCAATGAAAATATTTTTACAAATGTAATATTTTATGAAAATATGTTGTATACACTAGTAAAAGTGAGTTATGTTTTTTCTATGTTATCCTTTACTTTTTTCATAAAGAAATAAAACAGAAGAATTAATATAATTGGAAGAACAATGTATCTAGAATAGTGCATCGTTTTAGATAAATAATATTTTATACTGTAACCAATAATTTCTCAAAAAATGAAAACATATATGCTGATTCATATTGCGCAATCTATTTTTCTTCACCCCCTATATCTAGAGACATTTTTACTTTATAAAACCTAAGTTTATCATATAGTTCTTTACATTTTGATTCGATATCAGAAGTTTCTTTATATTTTTTTTTGGAATTCTTCCCAATATTCTGGACATCTTGGTATTCTTTCATCAGTACATACTTTTTCAAACTCTTTATATATATTAAAGACATCAAGAATATAAATACAGTAATTTTCCTTGCATTCTTCATTGCAACCTTCCTTATTTTGTAATGCACATTGGATTTCTTTAGAATTTAATTGATAATCATACATTTTTTTTCATTTTTTATAATAGTCTACACTAATAGGATAATGATTTAGTTTACATTCACTATTGTTCTTAATTTCAGTTTTATCTGTACATTTCCTCAGACTTTATTAAAAAGCGTAATGTATAACATTATGGATTTACTTTCTACTGTATTAATGATCTTATCATGCAATCATAGTTGCAGATGTGTACAAGTTTTCTTCAAATCTTCATCTAAATTATCTTTGATTTTCAAATTTTGTAAATTTGCTTCAAGTTTATAACAAAAATCTTTTAGGTTATTATACTCACTAAGCATTTTTTCAACTGTATTTGCGTTTACACCCAAACTTATGTTTTCAATTGAATCGCAAACACTGCTTGACGTTTTTGTTATTTGAATTTGATAAAAATTACTATAAAATTTATAGGAAGGTAATTCACAATTATTGGTGCCCTGAAATAAAAATTACAAAATAGAAACATAATATTAAAATGTTCATTTTATCAGATAAATTCAAATGATGTATTTTTTCAGTAAATAAATATATAAATGGTGTTTAAAAAATATGTTTTGAAATCGTAAGTATTTACGATTGTTTCCATTTTCAGATATTCTTTATGTTATGAATATGTATAAACTAGATAATCTCATAAAAATTATAATTATGGAAATAGGTTCATTTAATAAAAAAACCTATATGAAACTTTAATGTAATACGTATCATTTCTTAGTAAATTGTGATTGTCTATAAATATTTCATGTAAGGAATATTTTTAATTTTTAGTTTTTAAAGCATTAAGAATTATAATAAAAATATTTTTATTGTGTTATTATTTTTAATTTCAAATAGCTAGAATAACACCTTCTGTAACAAAATAAAAAGATAATAGTATTTAAAAAATACATTTTATGTGTGTTTTTCATATTTCCATCTCATATATTTTAGTAAACAAAGTTATTATTTTATCGTATATATATAGAGTAAAAATTGTTGTATTTACAGAACATTTCTGTCCATTTTTTTATGGTCTTATTTAAAATATATTATTCTTTATTATTATAAAAAGTGTTTAACATTTTTAAAATAAGTTATTTCCTTAAATTTCATGTATTCGTACTATTATAATTTAATTAATTTGCTTTATTATTAGGAACAGATTTTATGATATGCATTAGAAAAATATTACAACTATGTAAACTCATAATATTTTTGTAATTAAAAATAATTATAATTCCTTTATTGCAGATGAAATCTTGCTTTATTTTACTATTAATTATTCAATAATTACAACATATTTATATATTATTTATTTTATTACGAGGGCACCATTTGAAATTATTATTTTTATATGTTTATTTCGTTATATGTATGTTTTATAATTTATCCTTTTGGATATAATAATTTTTATATAACAACTACTTTTGAATCGCAGATTACAATATTTATTTATTTTTATTTCACAAAAGTTTCTATAAATACATAAAACTATTAGGTACATTAATGTTGGTAAAAATAAATGTGCCGTTCTGTTGTGTATAATTTGTAAAAGAAATATTGTAGAAAATGTATATGTTTCATTAATATAAATTTGCTTATTAATACAGTGCAAATATATAATTTATAAGATTTACATTTAATTAAAAATATTCTGATATGGGCATGATATAGGCAAAAAGAAAAAATACCAATCATAAAGAAAGCATGAAGAAAATCCGCCTTACTAATATAATTAGACAGTTTAATTATACTTTATTCGTGATTCTTTTTTAATATTTATTGATATGTTTTACTCTTAATTTATGCATTTTGTATTTTATTTTATTGTTCCTTTTTCGCTTATTTTTACTTTTTTATGAAATTTAAATTTCATTACAACTTATTTTAAAATATTTTTAATAATGATGAAATAATTAAGAGCACTAATAATATATATTTGTAGTTATTACATATATAATTCATTTTAAATTTGTTTAGGTACCTTGTAATTTATAGACCTTATAAATAAAATATTTAGCAAACTTTCATTATTGGAATAACATTTAGACAACGTAAAATAATATACTTTGATAACTGAGGAATCATGTGAAAATACCCGCATAATATATTTTTTTTTTTAGTATTTATAAAATAATATTTTCTATTTTATTACTTAATATATGAAATAACGCATTCTTTTATATTGATATACTGTTTGTCAATTTGTTCTGAATTACTGACGGAATTATTATTAGGCAGTCCAGTTTATACCTTATACACAAAATTGGTTAATTGGCAGTAGGCATAATACATGGAATTTAACTGCATTTCTTACTATTATATTTATAGTAGTTGCATACATAATAATTTGTTATGCATTATAAAAATTAGATGCCACGATACTGTGCATATAAATTTTTTATCAGTTAAAAATTAATGGGGTGTATATAATACATTAAAATATGTTTTTAACTTGTATAAGTTAATTTTAACTAGAAGGATACAGTCGCTCTAAAGAACGTATGGATTATATTTTTTTAATTTTTGTTATATTAAAATTATAATTGCGCATTCGTATGAATTTTTATGTGTTCAATATTTATCCAATGATATTTATAGCGTGAAATGTTTAGGCTATTTCTGAATATGCAAAAATAATTTTAAGAATTCCCTTAATCCATTTGTAACAACATTAACAAAAAATTATTAAATATAACTTACCAATTACATATGTATGTATGTACTTAAATTTTTACTTTTGTACAATGTCTTCTCAATTTAACATTAAAATTGATGAATATTTTTTATTTAATAGTTGTAAACTGATTTTAGTTCTTTAATGAATTGTCAATAAAATTTACATGTTTAAATTTCATCCTGTGCGTTATATAAATATCTAAATTGAAATGCACTTAAAATATAAAGTTTAAAAATAAAAGCAATATTACTTTATTTAAATATTATATATGTAAAATATATATCAGCTGTATATAAAATAGCAGAAGTGTAAATTAATAGATATACTAAAAGAATATTTTAAAAGGGGGATTAACTATGCAATAAATTTAATGGCATATATATATTATTTTGTTTTATATTTAATATTAAATGTGTGCATAAACATTAGATAATGTACACACATGAAGATCTTTAATATATAAGATTTTCGTGGGAATTTTTGAAAAATTATATTTCTAGGTGTGATCGAAGTAATATTTGTCTATAGTTTGTCCAAATGATACTTATTTTACATACACTTAATAGACTATATACGTTTTATTTTAGATATGGAATATTTGGTAAAGAATTTTTATTTTTTGCCAAAAAATTATGATATTTTTCCCAATGAGACATATGAATTATTCGCTATTAGAACTTGCAAAGTATAAAGAACATATACTTATTTTGAAGTATATATTATTAATTGAATATTTTTTACAGTTTGCACTATTTTGTAGTATCTTTATTAATATTGTTGTTCATGAAGGAACTTACTGTTTACGGTATTAATTTAAATTTGTATTAATTTTAAGCGTTGTACTTAAATGATAAGTTTGACAAAAGTCTTAGCTATGAAAAACACAATTTTCTTTTTTAATTCGCTTTTATAAGCGTCTCAAATAAGCAACACTGAATTATATAAATGTTAATTTTAGCTTTTTCCTATTCTTTAAGAATGTGTAACTATGATATGTAGTTCTTGTCATACTGATAAGTATAAATAATTATTTTTCAATCGTTTAAACTTGCAGACTATTCTATATTTGCCTATGAATAGTATTCACACTAATATTTTTTGCAAGATTTTGTTTACGTATTGAATTATTTTTATTTCATTTTATATTTCTCATTTCTGTGTAGATGTCGATGTAAAATGTATTTTTCTACTAATTATTGTATAGAAGGAGATGTTACGCATTTTTACATCCGAATTTTATGTAGAATGGAATAGTATGTTACTTTGTTGGTTCACGGTATTTATATATTATCTTTAATAGATATTTCTTGTACATCAATTCAATCCTTTGTTATCCATGTTAATAGGAATTTTTATTTTTTTATTTATTTTCGACGATTTAACGGTAATTCAAAAACAGTGAACTATGTTAAAAAAAATCTATGGGAACATTTAAATGTACAAATTTTTTATAATAATAATTTTTTGTGAAAAGAGTTTACGTGAATTATAGTGTAATATTCGAATATATATTTTACAAATCTTCTATAAAAATAGTAAAGTAAAAAAAGTTCCGATTATTGTGGTAATAACAGAGAACACAATGAATAAATGAGTTATAAGAAATTTGTTAGAATTAAATATTAAATTGGACGTTTGTTATTAATCTATAATAGGAATATATATATTAGTTGTAATGTAAAGTTAATAAATTGTATTACACATGTATTTATACTTCTATTAAATATGTTTATAGATATCTCACGATTAGTTTGAAATGTTCTCTTAATTTAGTATAAAGTTACAATTAATATATTATTTTGTGCTGTATTAAGAGTTTTTTTTTTTCTAAAGATATATGTTTAAAAGAATATATTAATATTCACGGATCTTGCTTAATTCCATAAAAATAATATGTGTTCAATTCTTTAGAATTTTAATTATTTATGGGATCATATGCTATGTGAAATCGATCATTCTCCTGAAGGTTGTCTAGATAGTGTGAAGTGCCTTCTGAAAACATTTCATTTACATCATTGTAAGTGTCTTCATTTGAAATATGATTTCTGTTTTGGAAATTGCGTAGCATGCTTCCTATAAATGAATGCTATTATATAAATGGAAATATATATATGTGTTTAAATATATTTACCATATGATAAGTATATTAATATAACAGCTATTTGTTAATTTTTCACAGATAGTAAGCGTATTAAATTGATGATTTATTATACTCTGTATAGATATAATCCAGAAATACAAGCTCCTAATATTGTGGAAACTGATGTAAGTGCGATTTTTGTAGGTGATGAATTGAATGAATCTTCTGGAAGTGTTCCGCGTAACATGTGCTGCTGATAATTAGGTAAATATCCATTCACTAGTGGGATTGGTAATTCATCACTTTTAGACACAGATATATATTTTTCATTACATATTACATTAGGAAAAGTTTCACCAGAATTTTTTAATGTACATTTATCATCAATATGAAAATTTCTATCATCTTTGTTTACAATACCGTTTAGAATGTATTTATTAAAGGAACGTCTCGTTTCATTTACATGATTAGCATATTTACAACATGTTATTTTATCATATTTGTTTAATTTTGTTTTGAAAGCGTTCTTATTTTCACAATAATCATCTAATTCTTTTATTAAAAACATGGTAGGCGTGTAATCTTTCTGTACATGTGTACATTTAAATTTGATCCATCCTGTAAATATTGCTTGTACAAAACGTTGAAATTTTTCTTTAATTTCTGTGGCATCTTCTGTCTGATTAGTTATTATAGGAATATGATGTAGCATATAGTTAATATAATAATTCAAATCCCTACAACGCTTGTCCTGTATATGTATAAATTCAGCTGTGGAACTTTCCTTATATATATCTAAAAGTTTTCCATCAAAACGTATAATCCAGTTTTTCATGTCATTAATCTTATCTTCTGAATTAACTGCATCTTCGAATTCGGAAAAATTTGTATCTTTCTTCCATTTTACATCAAAATCCTTCGCTGGGAGATCGCCTTCACCTAATGTCTGAATTAATAAAAATAAAAGAAAATTTCATGAATATATAAATATAAGAAAATTGTTACATTTTTCAATAACTCAAATATTTTATTATTAAAATTAAAGGATATAAATGATGATCTTGTTTAAAAAGGAAATGTACACATTCAGAGACAATGTATCCGGACATTTTAAATGTATATAAGAGAAATACCTATTAATATAACCATTTTGGTATTTAATTAAAAAAATAATGTAAAAATTTAAAATATATTTATTTTTATTATTATTTTTTTTAAAATAAAGTATGCGTATGCACAAATACTATTAAAAATGTTTTATAATTTACTTTAATATAAAGTTAAAATAACATAAGTTTATTACTGAAACACCATTTTATATTAAAAGATAACAATGGAGTATTATGTTTTAAAATATTTATATGTATTAGGTTAATATACAATTGTTAAATTGTTTTGTAAAATGAGGATTATTATAATGGGGTGTATTGTTTTATTTTTTACCTAATAATTAAGTTAAATATGAGCAAATATTTTTTATAATTTATATGAATATATTCCTCTTAGAATATTTCCTATAAATTTAAAACAAATCGGGGAATATTTCCTTTACATTATATGCATCACTTATTTGATGCATATATATATATGTAACTTAAGAAAGATTATATTCATATTATTTTGTTTAAGCGTGCTTGTTTCATAAATGTCTGTTATATATATGATGTCAGTAAATGATACATTAAATTACTATTTATGTTATGTTATTCATTTTAAAATTAATAGTACATTTCCTTATTATTACATTGTATATTAAAACATAATGTGAAAATTATTAATTTATTTATATTATGAGAACGCGTTCTAATAAAGAACCAAAAACCATTTGATATGGATTTATTAAAAAAAGAATTCAAATTATATATATATACATATATAATTAAGGTGCTGTGTTGTAGAAAAAGAAAAAATATTTAATGAATTCATGCAACATATTTTTATGCTGCATGAATATTTCAAATATTTTGCTATTATTACTATTGTTTTTTAAATAAATTAACTCGTATTAATAAAATATAATAAAATTATAATTTAGAAATGGAAATACAACAATTTTAGTAAAAAAATTATTCTTTATTAAGTTATGGAATATATGCTTAAAAAATATCAAAATGTATAGGTAGATAGATAAATAAATAAAACATAATAATATTAAATGATTATTATAATTAAACTAAGAATATGTAAAATAACATATACAAAATATTTTTATCATATTATATAATAAATTATGTAATATATTCATAATTAAATTATAGTGATATTAAATGTATATTATTAATTTTTTAGCAACATTCATTATTTCTTAAGTTATTTATATAAGAATGACATGTAAATGAAAAATTTGCAGACAAATTTAATGAGAAAAAATTTAAAAGATAATATTGAAATTTTAGATTATTAATATATATGCACAGCTAAAATTTTTTTAAGTATATCATTATGATAATTTTATTGAGGTTGTGAAAAAAAATCATAGTTTTATTATAAACACATTATTGTTTTTTTATGTAATTTACCATAAGTATTATTTGAAATAATAACATAGTCCTTGATATGCAGATTTGCATAAATACCTATTACAAAAAATAAACATTTTTTTATTACGTATTATACATATATATTACTTTACTACACTAGTTAATGAGCATTATAGATGTTAATTTCCATATATTTTGTTGAATTTGTTTATATGATTTATGCCCTCATATATATGTTCGGGATTGTTTTCTTTCTCATGTAGTACACATATATCTATTCAATTTACATATTTTTACTGAAATTGTTAATTTTTCTAAAATGTGAATTAAGAATGTTAATATATTTTTACGAATAGAATGTTCATATATTAAAGTTTATGAATGTGTATTTAATGTACATTATAGTTATTCCATATTTGCAATGATTTCTATATTATTATAAAACGAGTATAATATATATTTAAGAAGAGTTCCACTAAAAAATAGTTTATTTTTTTATTTATTTTACTTATATATCAAACTGAAAAAAAAAAATTTTTTTTTATAAAAATTAATTTATTGTATATATATGTGCTATAATAATTGCTATATGATAAAGCACCATATAATGATATTGCACTATGAATATGATTTAATGATTACATGTATTTATACTGTTCTAAGGAATACAAAATTTATAATATGTAATAAACATTTCTGGTTTAACTGGGCTTTGTTTTATTCTCATAACACAGGGACACTGTTCTTATATGAAAAAATTGCAAATAATTTATGATTTCGTTTAGGTATTAATGGTTTATATAATAAGCTATTTTATTTAATTTTTCTTATTTTTTTGCTTATAAAGTATGTTATCTTTAGAATAATTTCTTTTTCTTAATTCCTTCGTATATTTATAATTTAATATTTTTAGATCTTATATTAGTTTGGAAAATAAGAATTTTATGTATTTTTATGATTAGGAATTACCTGCAGAATAATATGCTATGTTGTATTCGCTATTTCCAAAATTAGCTTGTTCTTGTTCTGAAATAGGAAATGAAAAATTATGGCTTCCTTCATCCACATTAAGAAACATTGTATCATCCGTTTGTTTTCCACGGCCAAATAAGGATCGAATATTCGTAAACTAATGTAAAAGGAGAACATAAAATTAATTTATAATTCCTTTTTTATGTAAATAATTATTATAATATGATACGAAATTTTCCGTAAATATTTATAGTGTAAAATGAAATTCTAACCTTAAACAAATAGAATAAAAAGGCAGATATACCAACAGTTGCACCCGCAACTGAAGATCCTGAAATAATAAAACCATTTAAGGAATCAATAGGTTGATCACTTAAATAAAGTATATTGTTTTCTTCTATATATTTTATGAGTACTGGATTTTTTACTGATTGAATGACTAATGGACAATCATCCGTGGAATCTGCGTCATAAATAAATTTAGTATTGTATGTTGAATTTTTCCAAAAAACTTTATCTAACTTATATAGTTCTTTGTATTCATTGAATTCTTTACAATAGTTATCGTCTCTTTTTCCTTTGGAACACTCACTAAGGCTTTCATAATAAGCTTTTAAACCTTTACCAAAATAATTCAAATATTTACAGAGTACAAATTTTTTATCATCTATGGCATTAATATTGTTGTAGTAAAGTAATACAAATGCATATATACTTTTAAGTTTATTATATTCATTCCAACTTAATTCTCTAAATGTGCAAGGAACTGACATTATACCAGTAATTTTACTCTTTATACTACTTTGCCATTTTTCGAAAAGATCATTAATATTTAAACCCTTAGCATCTAGATTTCTTATTTGATCATATAACCAGTATTTCAGACAGAAGCAATATATTTTATCTTTTTTATCTATTCCATTGAAAATATCATTGTTAAGGTTTTTAATTTTCACTATTATTTTGTATAAATTGTTGCAAAATTTTGATAGAATATCATCATCGTAAGGATGATTTGGTAATTCAGATTTTATTTCATCGCAATGGCTTTTACCTTTCCTATCAAAACTACTGTTATCATTAAGTTCTTTATAAAGTTTTCCAAATGTTAATGTTTCAAGAAACTCATACTATATGGAAAAAGAAAATATTAAATGAATATATATGTTAATGATTGTTATATGAATAAATCTTTTATTAAATTTTCATAGCTGAAAAATATTTAGATAACTTTCTATAATTAATAAATCTAGAAAAAGTAAAATATACCTGTTTTTTAAGTTCATCATATGTAAAATAATCTTTATCATTAAACAAAGCCATTTACTGAAATAATATATGTTTTATGAAATTTAGTACATATGCAATTAAACCAACATTACATAATTTATTAAAATATTACTATTTTGTATATATAAGTTTTATTAAAAAACAAATATTTATTAGTAGTGTATTTCTTTTAATTTTAATGTAGGACTAAATGAATATATATTACTCTATATGCAATGAAATCAATTTTTTAAAAGGGAAATAATTAAAAATATATCTAAAAGTTAATAATACAAGTAAAAATATAATTTCTTCTCTAAAAAAACTGTTTTGAACAATATTTTTTGCACATATACTAATTATTCTATTAGTATTACGAATAAAATAACATACTATTTTTAATACGAAAAAGGAAAAAAATGTGAATTCTTTAAAAATATCTACTTAATCTCTTGTAAAGTGTAAGTATGCTTCATATAATAAAAGTGTATTATAAGAAAGATAAATATATCTGTTTCTTCAATATATTTTGGGGGATTTGTATATATAGTTAAATATTTTCAAAGGAAGATTTTGGTTTCATTTGAGCATATAATAATACAAAAATATTAAATAATCATTGCTGAAATAAATATAATAAAAATCCTAATTTAAAAAAATGAAGTAGAAATGTTGTTAATATGAAGGTATAATACATAAAAGTAAATAACACATAGTTAGATGGAAAAAACTTTTCATTGCTATTTTATGCTAATATTAATTTTTCAACTGTTAAATGAATTTAATTATCTAATAATTTACATATATCTCTAATTGAAATATACTGGAAACTGAGTTTTTAGTTCATAAATTTTTCTTTAGGAACTTGATAAGATGAATTTAATATTTATTTGCTATAAAGGTTTAATATATATATAAATGGATTTTATAAAACAGTTTACTTGTAAGAAGGAACTATAAAAATGATTATGATTAATAATGAGTATTCTTAAAGTGTTTAAAAAATTTCATTGTACTTTGTACATTATTAAAACATAATAAAAATATATTTAATAATTTAACTGGAAAAATTAATATAAAATATGTTTATTATATAATAAACTCACACGCAAAAAAAAAAAAAAAAAAAACCCATATTATATCATTTCATTTTGGAATATACTAAGATAATTATGAAATATTTTAATCAAAAGTGTTAAAACATTTATAAATATATTTTAATAATTAATATTTGTTCTATGATCCAAATTTATTAATAACAGCATATTCACTGTTTAGTACATGTAAATGTATATAAATGTATTTTATGTTTTTCTGTTAAAATGTATTTATGAAAATACTTATTACGTACATGTTCTGATAATGTGATATAAACGAAATAATTTAAATGAGATATAAGGCATAATATATTTTGTACAAAAATCACAAAAACGCAGGCGATAATTTTATCATTAATAAGGACACGTTGTGAGTGTAAAATTCTGAATAAACTATATTTTGACATTATTATATACTATGTAACCATAATTTATTATAGTATAAAACACAAGAAACCATTACTTTATTGTTGTAATGGCACCTTAAATATTTTAGCTGATAACTTATAAATACATTTTATAATCACGAAATACGTTATATAAAACTCATACATTTAAATTTATTATTGGAATCCCTTTTATATACAAATAAATGTGTTCAGTATTACATTGCTATAATATATATATTGCAATTTTTATATAATAATTTTAAAATGCTGTTAATACGATAATAATTGCATATAATAATAAAAATAAATATTTTGGATGAATACATAGATGTAATATATATGTATTAATAGATATGAATTTATATATATAAATATTAAAAAAAAATGTTTACACGTAAGAGAATTGTTGCATTTTCCTTTACTCTTATATAAAGTGAAGTATTGATAAGAAAGTTTAAGCTTTTATTTGAAAATTTTCACTTTTTTGTATCATAAATTTTATTTTCTTATTTTCATTTTGCTTTAAAATTAGTTATTATACCTTAGTAGCAATATTTTATAAAAAGAATGATAAATTCCTCTATATTTTATTTTTTATTCCGTGATAATATAAATCAAAATCTATTCTACTGAAAAAATAATAGAAAGCACAATATAGTGGAATTCTAATTTTTTCATATATATAAACATTTTAATTATGATTCAATATCAGGATTTATATTACAAAAGAATAGTATAAAACGGTTTATAACCCATGTAAATGCATTTTTTTAAAAAAATAAATGGTAATAAATTCTATATTATAAGATTACTTAAATAACGATAACCAACAAAATATTTTTATATTATTGAAAAATGTTTTTTTTATTCTGTTTATTAATATAATGTTCTCTACTTACAAGAATATATAATATTTGAAAAGCATATGGTAATACTTTTTTGTAAAAATGATATTTGTAGGCAATAATACTGAAATAATTGGTACGACATGACCTAGTAAACAAATTTACATGAAATTTTCATAGTTATATATTTTTCAATGACATTCTTGATAGTATCATTTCAAGAAAAAATTATGAATTAAATTTGTATAATGGAAGCACTTTTTGAATTGTGATACGTATATTATACATCAGATTACTTATATATTAATCCATACTACAGGTTCACGAATAGATTTATTGTATAATAACTACGTATATATGTATGTAAATCGTTTATAAAAAATTTACCATTTATTTAATTTATACTAAGAAAAATAATATTATAAATATTTATTATATTGCGTATATTAAAAATGATTATTCATATAGATAATTCTCATATATTATTTTTACACATTTTTACTTGTATATCATAAATATATAATATCATATAATAATGCCTGTATTTTGTATTTTCCTTATTAATATGATACATTGGAACCTCCCCCTTCGAAAATGGTACTTTATATTTTCTATTGTAATATAATTTAGTTATGTAGCATTATTGTTATATTTATATTTTTGCGAAAACCCATATATAATTTTATTATTCGTTTATTCATTTATTACTTCTAGAAGGTATTTTTGTAGAGAACATATTGGAATTATTAATCCTACACGGGATTGTATGCTACATTATACTGGATTTATTCAGAATTTATATTATCTGTGTATGAATCACGTAATAATAGTACGTCTTTTTCTTCTTGTGGGTTTTTCCACATTTTTTTTATCCATCCTGTTCTACGACGTATCAATGATACAAATGAAGTAAAGTGATATTAAAAAAACACAATTAAGATTTACAAATATATGGTATTAATTCTGTAATTTTGCATTAGAATGGATTACAAAAATTGTTATGTAACACATTTTATTTTTTAAAATGTATTTACATTTGTTTTGTATAAAATAAATAATGTAAAGGATAATCCTAAAATAACAGTACCTCCAATTACACTAGGTTTATTTGAATTATTTCCTTGAGGATTATTAATAATTGTTGCGTGTGTTTGGGGGCTGCTTTCATTTTGTATTACTGTAGCTTCTTTTGCTGTTGCAAATATATTTCGCTCTAATACTTTTTTATATAATTCTTGACATTTATTACTGTGAGATTTTTCTGCATTATGTTCACATGATAATGAAAATAGATCATTAAAGTGAAAAAATGATTTAAAAAATTTATTGTTTTCCATGCATAGGACATTGGAACTAATAATGGTACAAGTAAATTGATTATTTTTAAAAGTATTGCCTAAATATAATTTCAGTAATTTGCAAAATGCACAATTTTTTATTTTATTTAATAATTATATTTGTATTCAGCATTATTAAAAAATAAAGAATAATTGTACAATACTTTTAGTATTTTAACATTATCCAATGATTTAGCATGAAATTTTCAACGCTCAATTGATAAGGGGTCATAAATATTATTAGTTTTTTCATTCTAACATTGATAAAGCTTCTTTATATCAATTTCATAAATTTTATGATTTATTATTTTATGATAAAACCAATATTTATAGTATACACATAGTTAATGGTTACCTAAATTCAGTTCATTAATATAAATCTCCTTCTGATCCTTACTTCTTTTTAATACATTGAATTTTTTTTGTAATTGTGGTATAAATGATTGTATAATGTCCTTATATTCAGAAGAATTATGACAAAATTTTCCATGTTCGCTAGATGATCATGCACTGCTAATTTATCAAATAATTTTACAAATTTCGAATTTGTCTTATAAACTTCCTATAAACAGATTGATAAATTAAAATATATGAATTCGTGCAATAATTTTTCTAAGAAATTATGTTTTTTTTTTTTCCTATAATATTATTATACAAGTAAAAATTACATAAAAAAAAGAAATATGAATAAAGTAAAAATATACAATTTTTGCTAAATCATCAAGTGTTGAACCAATTTTTGTACTGTAAATGCAAATTAAGGAATGTATAAATATTTATATCTATTCTACAACCTATGGTAAAAAAAATATGAGACACTAATATATATATATATATTATTAAATTTTAACGTTAAAAATAAACAAATATATGTATTTATTTTTAATATGTCCACAAAGTATATTAAGAATAATGCATAACAATCCTATAGATGTTATTATATATAAAAAGTATCTAACCTAAAAAATTAAACGACAATTTAGGCTGTGTTATTGAAACATTTAAAATTATACATATAATTTAATTTTTTACTATTTACATTTATTCATATAAATTGCGATTCTATCAATATAATACATAATAAAAATAATTTTTACTTTTTATTTAGATATGATTAAATGAATATTTTTCATTTTTTCCTTTTTGCGTTCACATGACCGAATACAAGTCTTTTCCTATATTTCTGTTGTACCTCTATGTATAATATGAATTATTTCAGATGGAATATAATTTATGCTAGAGTAATGAAAATATTATTCTTTTGTTATTTTATTTCAAATCACCAGTTATAATTATATGTAGTTTATAATTATAAGAAGTAAAAATGTATTACATAATGTAATTCTTATATAATAAAAAAAGTATAATTATAAAGTATAAAACTAAGAGATAATAAATACATGACTTACTATTTTTTATTAAAACTATAAATCAGTTCATGTATATTTCAATAATATTATTTGGAATATTAACTAAGCAATATGATTGCATTAATTAATCTCCTATTTAACATAATTATAAAATGCGCATAAATTTTGTTCCTTTTTTGGTGGAATACTGTAATAATTACATAAATTAACTTAATTTTTAATTTTCATATGAATTTATTGGAAATAATTAACCATTCTTTTGTAATTTTTTATAAGATAATAGAGAATATGAAAATAGTTGTTAAGTAATAATTATTTGTTTATAGCTAAATATAAAAATAGTCTATATATAAAAATTATACTGTGCATAATGTTTTATTAGATTAATTATATATAATAATTTATTTTTGAATTTTAAGAGTATATTATAAGTTTATTTATAATTCATTTATTTTTAAATAATATTTTTTTATTGTTATCACTGTAAGGAAATATTTGGAAATTGTTTAAATATAAATGAAAATAAAATTATTTTTAAATAAATAGTAATATAATAAAATATATAAGAATAAAAAATATAAAAATATTATAATTTTATATTATTAATAATACAGTAATATCGTTATATTTTTTATAATTAAATTGATTATTATCTCATGGTGTATTAAAATAGCAATGAAAAAATAGATCTTGCATAGCAATATATTTATTACATAGTTATATGTGAATATGTGTAAAAATGAATTCACAATAAAAATAGTACAAGGTAAATATATTATATATATTATTTCAGTAGAATATGTGTACATTATTATTATATTAATGTCAATATAATATATAAAAATTTGCATGTAATATGTATATATTCATTTTTTGGGGCACTTTTTTCATATTAGTTTCTATTAACATGCATAAATAATTTATTTCCATGGGAATATTTTATTTTTATGATTTATATAATTACGCTTTCTCTCTTTTGATTTCATTATTTTATTTATGTTTTATATTATTAAACATTACAATAATAGGTTGAATGTGTTATAAAAATAAAAGGGAAAATGTATAATATAAGATATTCAATGCATGCAATAAATATTGTATAAAATTCATTTTATTAACTTCTTTTTACTAAGTAATTTGAAAATTTTGGTACTTTTCTTAAAGATTCATGTGATTTATAGAATTGTCATATATTTAAAAATATTAAAAATATATAAAAAGATTAATAAACTTAAATAAGCATATTCCTTAAACAAAGGAATCATAATAATATAAGAAACACATTATTTCATGCAATACAAAAGAACCTGAAGGTATAAGAAATATTTCTTATGTTACATGAAAGTGTAATTTATTATATAATTATGTTATATTTGCTGCTTCACCCACTTTTTTAGTGAAAATTCATAATGTTATCAAACATAACTAAAATTCATTCTATAAAGAGTTAATGTTTCATTAATATTAAAAGTACATAATAGTATACTTCTTAAATATACGTATATATTAAGTACAACTTAGCAGGATATTTTTATTTAATGTCACATGCAGTAACATATTATAGAAATATTAATAGAAATTATATAAATAATAATTAAATATATAAATAAAAGTGGTAATTGATATAACTCTATCTATTACATTAATATGTTTATTGATATCAATAAGGATGCTACTCATATATACAAAAGGAATGGTTTCTGAATATTATGAGTTATTTTCTGTTGTGTTTATTTTACTTATAGTTTTTAATATATTATACGTTCATTTTTACATTTGTATATTAATTCGTATATATGTTTCTTCATATAGTATATAATTAATAATTCTTAATTATTTTCATTGATTAACGAATAACAAGTGAATGCTGTTTAAAGTGTAATTTAGAAAATATATGACATAAGATATTATTTATATTTTTTAATGCTTAACGTTTATGTGAATTATATTAACTTTAAATTTGATATTTCATTAATTAATACATATTAAATAAATATAACATGTATTATATATATTACCGAATGTGCACCTTAAAGTGCTTATTTTTCAATATAATGGATTCAATATATTTTTATGCCCATTTGTATTATCATATCTTAGGTTATATTTTTACTATTATTACTATACTTTATCTGTGTATATAAATATTCTGATATATATATCTATGAAATTAGATAAAATAACCCCAGGAAGATTAACGCATGTTTTTGCATTGAGTGTTATGCGTTAATCAGTTTACAAATTGAAGGACCTTAAAGACGTTATATGATTAACTTCTAGTTTATTCTTTAGAATATTTATTTTACATTATCATTTATTAAATACATGTATACACTATTTTACTATTTTAATACTAATACTTATATATGAATATTTAAATAGCTTCTCCTTATTTATAAATGCATTACATTTTGTTAATTTCATACTTTCTCAATAATGGATAAGGCAAAGATATAAACCATTTTTTGATGCAAAAATAATTTTCTTTTATTTAATTTTTTTTATTACAATTCATTTCCTAGTTATTATATTGCAACTATGCATGCATTGATTTTTTG
>FLRD01001875.1:0-19468 GCA_900088485.1 Plasmodium ovale wallikeri | reverse complement strand
TGTTCTACTTTTCATAATTTAAAGTTATATATATAATAAATTTTGTTGGTTTATTCAAAAATAATATTTTCTTTAATTGTGAATTTTATTATATGTGAAAATATATTATTACATGAACTGTAAGTTATAGTTCTTATTTATTTTCAAATTTACGTAGATATACTATAATTATGGAAAAAATATAAATTTTCCAGAATACATGTTACGGAACTTTAATAAATTCATTAGATTTCACATTTTATACTTTTTCTAACCAACATAAATAATTATTAAAATTGTGTACTTTCTTAACTTTTAATAAGATTAAAACATATGTATGATTTATATATATGAATAAGAATATATATATAATATATATCTTTTAGAATTAGTCGATCTAAGAAAACTTTTATGATTAATTTATTTGCATTTTTTAGTTTTCATGTATATAATATTTCTAATGTATAAGTTTATTTTATGTCATTGTAAAATAATTAAACTGCATAAAAATGTATAATTTAGAATAAAAAATAGGATATATTACAAAATTTTATCTTTTTTGTTCTATTAATATATACTATACAGTTATTCGATTATAATTTTAAATTATTTATTAAGAGAAAATTATTTTTTTCATTAGTATATTACATTTAGTTATGTCTCTAATGTGATATTATATTATGCGATACTATGAGTGAAACATTTTTTTTATCATTTATTTAATACTTCGTTTTTTAATTACATACAAATTATTCGTTATAAATGAACATGATCGACATATATAGAGCACTGTATTTTCATCCAATGAATATTTATAATATGAATTGGTTAAATTATATTTTGTTATATTTTATATTTAACTTTTAAGTAAATATTACATTTACTCTTGTCAGATTTACTTTTTTCATAAAAGATTATATATTTTAATATTTATGTTTTTTTTAACTATATGGAATTTTATTTTACTATTATTATATATGCTTTTTGAACATATATAATAATAAACAAAAGATATTCTTAAATTGTCTTTTTACATGTTCAATATTTACAAAATACGATATATGGAAAATAAATTTTATATGTAATTACAATATATAAATATTCAATGTTATATTATTTAATTATGTGTTTTTAATGGTGTTACGTATTTTGATTTTAACTTATAAATAGGTTCTAGGATATAAATACTGATAATTATAATGTCATTTCTGATTATATATAATATAGATTTGTTTTAATAGTAAATAGCATAAATAACAACATTTGTTACATGATAAAATACATATATTGCTTTTATCACATGTATTCACTGGAATCAGTAAATTATTTATATAATTGAAGATTTGCTCTAAAGTACACTTTCTACTTTATGAATAACATATTTCATAATTATGAGAACAAGTAATCCTTTCAAAATAGAATACTTTTCATTATTATACCTATGTTTCATATACAATTTAACTTTTATTCACGTATTTTATATAACTCTCAAGCTCCTTTTGCATAATTTGTAAAAAATTATTATACTAAAATCTCAATGAATATATTTTATAGAATTTTATAGTAGGGCATATCAATGACGATACTTTTTTTTTATATTAATACATATATATTAAATTATATATAATTTAAGGTATTAATGTTATCTATCATTTTTAGAATTAATTATTATTAAATTATGATTAGAAAATCTTTAATTTTTCTCTACTTATTTTTTTTATAATTAATTGGTACTACGAGTTGTATAGTTATTAGGAATCTCCAACTGAGTTATATAAAATATTATATCCCCTATCATGCGACGATTCAGATATATCTTCTAATGTTTCATGATATGATTCATCACTTAAATTATTCCCAAATTTTATTTTTTTTCCTACTAGATTATTTAATATTGAACCAAAGGATGTAGTCTAGGTAATGAAATAAAATATGTGAATTGTAAAAAATTATTCATGTTAAGCTATATATTTTTCGTTATCATTAATTTTAAATTTTACAATATAGTATATTTTTTTTTTAAGTGTATCTTTTATATTACTTTGTATAAAAGGAAAAAAGAGGATAAAATTCCCGAAAGTGAAGTAACCGCTATAATGGAATCGCTTCTGCCTGAATGTTGGGATGTTTCACTATGATCGCCTGCTAATGATGCTCCTGTAGTACCTTCTTGGCATTTAGACTTGAAATTTCCTACTATATTATCAATTTTATCGAATTGTGTGAAACCGTAATATCCTAAAATATCAGAGTATTTTGTACTTGTATATATATTTTTAACATTAGCAATTTGTTGATCCAAATAATTCTCAATTTGTTTACAATCATTTTTATGAATTTCCGAAATTTTTTCTCCAATGTAAGCAACGTCTTCACACAAATCATCAATTTTCTTCATATTTTCTATATCATCGGAATGTGTACTAAGTTTTGATTCTCTTTTACATTTATGAGTATAAATCATTAAATTATTCGTGGCAGCATTATTAATATATTCTTCAATTAAAGTATAAGAGTTATTAGTTTTTGTTTCTATTTTGTGATTAATTTTTTTCAGCATAATGTCCAATATATTATTGAAATCTCTACATCGTTTATTAGAATTGCTTTGAGGCCACTGTTCTACATGAGTACTTATATATTTGCTAACATAATCGTATAAAGTAGTTTTCCAAAAATTATCTTCTGATGAGAATTTATCACTTTCTATATATCTAACAATGTGTTCATAATTTATTCCATTTTTTAACTCCTTATCATATTTTTTTGACGGAAGATCATCTGTATTTATACCCTAAAATGGATAGAAAAAATATAACATAATACGATTATATTAATGTATAGCACATTTTATTATGTAAAAAGTATATAAGAAGAAACGAACGTAAGATAGTACATATATGCATAATTAGTACTCTAGCCATATTGGATTTTTGCTTAAACAAGTTACATTAATTATGTAAAATGAGAAGGAATCTGATGTGAATTCTATAATATATTAAATAATGACAAAAAAAAGTATATAATAATACTAGTACTTATAATTATTTATTTAAACACAATTTATCTTTCATAAATTATTTTTATTTAATTTTTTATAATAAAATTTTTTCTCATATATAACTAATATATTATGAAAATAAATAGAGTATGAAAAATTCATAACTAGGATTAAGAAATAGAGTTTATATGTAAAATTATTTTTTCCCACAATTTACATAGAAGAGAGGAAAGGTACAAATAAGAACGTATGTACCTATATTGCAATGTATTGCATGATATTTTTCTTTTTTCTAGCATATAACTTTCTAAAAATCAAAATATTTTTATTTAATAAATTGAATATATTTTTAAAACATGGTTATCATTGTGTTAAATGTATAAATTAAAACTTACATGTTTTTTAAATATTGTGATATTCTTTATATTATAAATAATATAATAAAATTTTATAATACATTATTACATACATATGCTTATATAATAATTATATAAATTAAATAATAAATTAAAGGAATAAAAAGAAAACAATATGATATGTAAGGATATATAAATTATGTATGTCTATATATAAGATAATTATAAATTATTATACTATATCCGATATATTTTCATTAAATACATGTTAATATTGTAATATTATTACTACCTGTATATAACTCTTCTTGAATATTTTGTTACATTTCACTCTTATGTCGTATTTAATTTATTATATAATTACTGTGAATAACATTTTTCCTAATTCACTGAATATATGTATACATAAAATAATACAAAAAATAGAATAAAATGCAAATTTTATAATAACGACTTTAAAAAATAAAAGAAAACATAATTTATTTAATTTAAAAATTTATATGATATTATAAAATATATCGTATACATAATGTAGTTGAAAATACATTTCCTTATAAATAATTATATACAAAGTTATTAGTAAGAAAAAAAATCGTTCATTTCTTTTTTAATACTGAATCAGTACAGTGATTGACATATATATTTATGTGTGTTTTATATTTATACATTAATTTTTATCTTTTATTTATTTAAATTTGTTTTCATTATGTTGTAGTAATTACATAGTTAAGTTCATATGTGTTTCCCGTTGGAATAATATATTTTTTAGTATTATAAATATATTTTTATACTTTTTTAACTAATTTAAAAATGTATGCAAATTAAAATATATTTAGATAAAAAATAATGAATGAAAATGAATATTCTGATATTTATCTATTCTTTTTATTTATATAATTAGGAGTATGTTAGATGAACCGTGCATGCAATATTTGTAACAACAAAGAAAATTTTGTTATAATATTTATTAAGCAAAATATTCATTCTTGAAATGTATCAGTATTAAAATTTTTCCTATTAAATGAATAAGTATTACACAGTAAAAAAACGTTATTTATTTAATATTATGTATTAATTTTAATTTTAAATAGATTTTTCCTTTTAAATATGTGTTCTTAAATATATAGTAGGTAAGGACCTTTTAACGATACATACTAACATTTATTATTATATTTAATATAATCTATGCTGTATTCGTTTTTTGTTTTTCTTATTTATTATTTTTGAAATCTTAAACAATAATTCGAATAATATTATCACATAATATATTTATTCGAATTAGCTAATACAATATATAATATTAAAGGAAGAATATTCATGAAGGAAGATATGTTATATTATAACCATCATTATAATAGTTTTCATCAATATTATTTAATTCATGAGCCATTGATTTTTTTGTATCTTCATCTAGGTTAACCTTTATTTTTTTTTTTGCTATTTTAGAACGTACCCAGGTTCCAAATGTTGTAAACTAATATGCATATAAACATATAGAAAATGCATTATATATTTATTATATAATTAAGATTTGTTAATAACAATAAATTATTAGTATGATGGTGAAGTATTTACATTTTTGAATGAAATTTGTACTTACATTATACAAGTAGAATAAAGTGGATACTATTCCCAAAAATGAAAGACTACCGCCAATTTTAGAATAATAATCTGTATTATTTGTTATTCCATCTTCATTTGCATCTTGGTGATGTTCAAGTGATGAGAATTCTGCTGAAGGTAGTCTACCACTTTCAGTTAATCCTTTAAAAACTCGACCTCTTTCATCTTCTGTTGAATCTACTTTTACTCCAGTAGTTTCTACACATTCTAATTTATTAATAAATTCATCACTGCTACAAAAATAATATAAATTAATACGATTAGGACAATTATCAAAAAGTCCATTTCAACATTCCATTTTATATTCTTCATGTAATATTTTAATATGAGCAAAGTATTTAGGATATATTTTACACATATTCTCATCCGACGTAATTTTTTCTTTAATATCATTATAATTTTCAATATAATCATGTAAATCTTTCCATTCTTTCCAGGAATCCAAACTTACATTACTTAAATAGTAAAAGTAACAATTGTTATTTTTCAATTCTGCTTTAATAATATTTTCTACCTTAAGAAATCCAAGAAGTGTACGATTTACATTACCTTTATCTTTCCACTGAGCACTGAACAGTTTTCTTACATGATCAGTTATCCAAAAATTAAAATATCTACATCGTTTAACATTATCCATTTCATCACTCAGTATTTCTGGTAACTTTATTAAATTTTGTGCAAACATGTAACATATTTCAAGAATACCAGGGTAAACATTAGTAAGATATTTCACACCATTACAGTAACTATCGTATTTAATCGTGTCTCCAAATTTTTGATTGAATTTGTTATATAATTCATATTTAGATAAGTTTTTTAAAATTTGTTCCTAAAAGGAAACAGAAAATATTCATTAAGTGAACATAACAATGTTCTTTATTTAAAATTTTTTTCGATTTTTTTTGCTTAGAAACACACAGTATAATGATACAAGATAATATTCTGTTTGTAATCAGTCAAAAATTTTTACTCCTTCCATATTATCAAACAGATTTCATTATTAGGAATAATAAATTAAGTTGACTTATATAATTCATCGGCTAATATGCGTCATATATATTGAAAATATTAGAAAGTATGTTATGAACACATGCTTTATAGCGTTCTTAAAAAATTTTAAATTTATCTACCTAATTTTTTGGTAAAACATAAATACTGAATTTTTCTTATAAATAATTGTGAATATATTATTAATTTATAAAAAATTTCTTATTATAAAAGGGAGGAAAACAAAATATCTTTGAATATAGTATAGAGAAAAAAATAAAAAGGAACATAAAATTGAAAAATATTCATTTATATGAATATAACAAATCATGCATATTACGTTTTATATAGAAAATGATTATTAATATACGAATATAATAGATATTATATATTGTTTTATATGTTCATAATTTTTGTGTATTTTTATAATATATGTTTGATAAAGGTATATAAATAACATAATAATAAAGATTAATTATATAATAAGGATTGCACTAATTTTGCATTTTCATAATATATACGTTAAATATTATAAATTAATTTCATTTGACATTTAGTATTTTTCGTAATTATTTGTAATAATTAATATTTTAGCACTGTATAAATTTATGTCACTTTAAAAAGTCAATCATATGTATAAAAATTATATTCGAGCATATGACAAGTAAATGTTATGTTTTTATATGAAAAAACTATTTAAGAATTAGCTTCGAGGATTAAAGTATTGTTTAGAAATTGATTTATCTAATATTTTGTTATTTCACGTATATCTCACTACTCTAATATTATTGTATATTTTAATTGTTAGATCATTAATTAATGATTTTTCAAATATTATAATGAAAATACAAAAAAATTTATAGAAATTATATCATGAATTACCTAAATTCAATTATTTAAGTTCATAAATATCTCATATATGAAATAGTAGTAGTAATATCATTTCTAATAAATTCATTAATAAGTGTTATATATAATATATTAAAATAAGTGAAATTTTTTTTATATAATTCCTTGCTTAATAATTCATTTATTTTTTTCTTATCATAGGGAAAATGGAGGATAAAAAATTAGAATAATACGTTTGGGCCAAATTATTTTTATGGTTATATATTTTAGGAAATATATTACTCAAAAAAAAGAAATATTTAAGAACAAGTAATTATTGTTATATTAATATGAGTTGTTCAATACTCTGGTGTAATTTACTGTATTGATATTTATTTTTATTAAGCTTATTTATAGTTGTTATTAATTTTTAATTATTTTATTATTATAAGTAAAATGATACAATGTGTATTAATATACGATAAGTTCAAGGTTAAACGAAATATATAAATTATAGTGAGACATTCTTAATATATATTTTAATTAATTTTATTTTTTTTATTATAATATTAACTATGATTTTATTGAATAAATGTACTCTTATATTTTTGCATATGGATTAATATTACTATTTTTCTGCATATTTCATAAAATTTGAAGTATTATTAGTAATTGTTCTTTTTTTTATATGAATATATATTTCTTTTAACAAATTATGTAGTACTTGTAAACTTTATACAATTAATTGCAAAATACATTAATAAACATAATCTCATTTTCATCGTGGTATATATATAGTTATTTTTCAATATTATTATAGTGTTATACCTATTTATTTTTCAATATATATTTAGTATTACGAATAATTTTGAATAGCATTTTTTATGTTTTTATGAATATAAAATATTATATATTATTTATACAGAGAATATTATGGAAAATTGTAAGAAAAAAAAGAATAATCCACATTATTAATGCACTCATTCTTGAAATAAAAGCTGTTATATTGAGGAAGATGTATCCTTTTTTTTCTCCTTTTATGATTTTTACTGCATAGAGATAATTTACTCAAAAGAAAAAAGTTATAAAAAAAAAATAAGCATATGTTTCATAAAAGAATATATTGAAAAACTCATACGATGCAATTAAGATTTTTTAAAGATAAAAAAATATAGCAAATGAAATTATATTTTTTATCATCCTTTATAATAAAAATTAGAGAGATTTCATTTTGAATATTAAAAAATGTATAAATGTTATATTAAAAAGCATACAAATCGGTTTATATACATTACAGTATTGAATAAGTGAAATAATTAAAACATTATTAAAAAAAATATATTTTTTTTATTTGTATAATGCTTATTATAATTTTGTGTTAAAATTATTATTTTATTTTTAGCTAAAGGTTACAAATAAAGTGTTATGTAGTTCTCTTTTTTTAATTCTCTAATATTTTTACACTTTGTATCCAATTAACATTAAATGTGGCATGTATAGATATAGTTTTTACTTTTATTGTTTAATCATTTTTTTTTATTTAAAAAGCAAGTAATACATATTAAATAGAAATCTTTTATTGATTTGTTTATTTAATATTGACATGATTTAATTTTATATACCTTGAGAAAACAAAAAATTGAGACATGAATTAAATTGTAATTAAGGTAAAAATATAATATGAATAGTGAAAATTTAATTTATACATAATTTACTACGCTTATAAGTTTATTTACAGTTTCTATACTTTAATAATGCAGTAAATAAAGATAACTTTAAAACCTACGACGTTTTACGATAAAAGTAAGTATATTCATTTCTTTTAATATATATATATGTGTAGGCTGAGAATAGTTGATTTGTAGAAAATAAAACGACTATATATATTCAGTTATAAAAAGTTACGTGAACTTGAGAATTTTTACGTATCCATATATAGGATAAATTTTATGATAAATTTTTTAACTTTAAAATATAAAAATATTATTAGATGTTTAGTTGTTTATGTTATGATATATATTTATGATATTTGCATTAAAATTTACTTTGTTTCCATGTCGAAATGTAACTCTTCTTAAAAAAAATTATAATACACATTTTAGGTTGTAAGGACAAATAACATATTTATATGGTGAAGATAAGTATTGGAACATATTAAAATGCATAAAAGTATAATAGTGTTTTTAGATATACTAAGAAATAACAATAACCCATTATAGTTAAAAAAATTAGAGGATTCATTTAGAAGATATAAATCTTGTAATGATATATTATAAACTAAAAATATATAATAAAAAATGTATTACAGTATAAGAGAAAAAGATTTAGTATCACCATTTATAAAAAATTATAACGAAAAGAAAAGTGCGACATTTCTAATTTTATGCATCATTTCTACTTATTTTTTATGTAAAATTATAATAGCAAATTACTATTTTAATGTAGCAAATGTTTTGATTGATAAAAAAATGTGCATATTAATATGTAATAAATCATTATATAAAAGGGAACAGGGAATGTTTTGTTAAATGGTTGCATATATATATGTACATTCTATTTATTGGTCCTATTATTTACTTTGGGAGACCAAGACTATTATTATATATAAATATATATAATGTATTATCTATAGAGAAAAATAATTTCTTAGCATGCAATAATGTAATTAAGGGTACATTAATGATGAAATTGATTATTCTCTCTTAGTAGGAAAGTGCTTTCAATATTAAATATATTCTTAATGTTTTTGAGCAAATTATTTATTTAAATAAATTGATTATTTTTCGTTTGCGAAAGTATATTTTAAATATGGTGAAATTAGAAATATACAACTAAGTTAAAAAGTGAAATAATTTCATTAAATATATGAAATTACACAAATAATGTAATAACCGTATTGGAATTATGTTTCTTTCAAAAAGACATAAATGATTATATACTATTTTACTGTGTGCTGTAAAAGGAGCTCTGAAAATTGTATATTTCCTATTTTGGAAATAACTTTTGGATATATCTCTCTTATATGTATTCTCTACTCTGACATAGCGTTATCACAACATCTGAGCAGTTATACTGTATTTTAGTCATTTATGTAACTATATTTAAGAGTAATCTGTTATATTTATGAACACTTAATTATTGACACATTTTTAATAATACCATAAAGGAGTAAGTAATATTATTATAATGCATAATATAAAAATATTATATTAGTTCTATATTGGATGAGCCAAATTACATTCCTTCTAAATATTTCGTAAAATATTTTTTTTAATGAAAACTCAACAGGAAGAATGATAGGAATATCTAATTAATTATGTGAATAAAACACATTTTGTATTCGTAATGTTTTTGCAAAATAATATTGTAAATTAATGAATATTTTAAAATAAATATTCATTAAATATTTATGTCATACTACACTTTTTATATATACTAAAAATCTCTTTTTTAATATGGAACTTACATTCTTCTATATAAAAAATTTTGAATAGTAGTTCTTTTCAATACTTTAATATTATAAACCCACAAATGGTTAGAGGAAAAGAGCGTTACGATCGATTCTTACATAATTTACATAAAACTTTATGTTATTATTATCTTTTGAAATGTTACGCTTTTACAGTAGTTTTATCATATTAATAATTTATTAAGCATGTATATGTCAATGCAGAAATATGTTAACTTTTTTACACTACATTTAGAATTAGTAGTTATTGTTAATGATTATTGATTATTACTGAACATTAAATATGCCCCATTTTATATATGTTTATTTTTTTCATTAAATATAATAAAGTTTTTTCTTTTTTCTAACAGAATAAATATCATAGTGGAGTTATTATTGTAACGTTTTTTTTTTATATTTTTTTTGGATTTTATATTCTAAGTAGTTATTCTATAAGGCTTATTTATTTCGTAATAATTCTTATTTTTAACATACAGTTTTGTGTTTTACCTTTCGTCAATAATATTTAAGGTTAGTTGTTTATAATTTTAAGGGACCATTAATTCATTTATTTAAGGTATGAATGAAAAAAATACAGAACCGTTTACTAATCGGGAACCATTTTTATTAATTAACATCCATATACTTTTTTTATAAAATTAGAGAAAAATAAAAGCTTATGGATACTATATTTTTTTCTCTTTATATATTATATTTATATTTTTATTATTGTGTAAAAAAGAGCATTTATTCAATTTACAGGTAAATATTAGCACATGTCTGTACATAAGAAATAAGTGAATCCTTTTTTATACTTATATTACAAAAAATAATAATATTATTCTATTATATTCCTAATGAAGCAGCTAGACTAGTATATTTCATAAGTGTATATTTTATTTATATCGAATTTACATACAACGTAAAAATAGTAATACATTTTATTAAAGTATTTATCAAAGTCACGAGGATGTATGTTAATAATAAATCGAAAATATATTTTTTATTCATTACCATAATTTTTTTACTTATTGATGCTCTATCCTCATGGTTCAAAAAATATTAAAAAAGTATTTCACCTATATATAAAGAATACATTTATTATATAAATATAGAATATAGTTAATTTTATTAATAAGAAAAATTAGATAATTTAGGTATATTGAATAATCCCACTATATGTAAATGCATGCATGCAAATATTTACAAACCTATATAATATGTTGCATCATCGTTTAAGGTAAAAATCTACTAAATAGAACAAAACAAAAAATTATTATAAAAAATATATTTTAAAACGTGTTAAATGTATATTAAAGTAATAAATATAAATAATTTAATAAAAAAAATAATTCCTTTTACTTTTCATAATAATATCATATTTATATTCTAAGTTTCACTTGGGAAATATATATACATTTTTTCTTAAATATTTTATTTATTGTATTTATTTAACGTATTAAATGTGTATACATAAGGATGTTGACTATTGAAGTTAAGAAAAAATTAAAAAATGTTATTTCTTTATTTTACTTATCTGCAAATATTAACTAAAAATGACATAATGCATAGTACATTAATAGAAAATAATTTTTCTATTTAAAAATTCAATACTTGTTAAATTCTCGATAGTTTTTATAATTTAGAAATAAATATCATCTGTTTAATACAATCTATGCGCCTATTAATTATGAAAATTTGAGTTTATAACCCATATATACTTCTGAAGTATTTGGTTAGTATTTGACAAAAGTATATTTAAAAGATGAAACGTATCCTTTAACATATACATTTCAATTAATAAATTTATATACTTTACATGTGCTTGTTTGTGTATAGATATTAACCTATTGGTATAACCTGTGTTCACACTATTATGTTTATGTGTTTAAAAAATAATATTGTCAGCTTCATATTCATGTTTCGCATTCTTACGATACTAAAATATTTATATAATAATGCACGTAAGAATATGTTTGCGCTGTTAGCATAATTATTACTTTTTTCATAGTTATATTACAATTTACAAATTATCTTTTGAATATTAAATTCTTTCATCATTCATCATTTATATGGAAATTATACTTGACCTTCTTTTTTCTTTATTTAATATGAGTTGCTTAAAGTTATGCATAATTTGAATAATCTATAAATTAATAATCTTGTGCATAATGATAATTTATATTGTATGATGTATTATCTAAATTCATCCGATTTGGATCAGGTATTTGAATGATTTCATTATTTTCATCTTCAAGATTATTCAACAAATTTTTTTCCTTTTCTATTAAGGGGCGTATAAAGTTTTGATATCCTTTAAACTAATATTAAAAAAGAAATTACATTTAAATATATATTTGCTTTGTGAAACTTAATATGGCAATGTGTTATATAGAATGCTACGTTTCCTATGTGTATATTCAGAAAAGAAAATTAACCTTATAAAGAAAAACATAAGAAAGTAATATTACGAAAGATATACCTAAACCTGTCCCTGCTATTGTACCTGGATCAGTACCAGCATCATCGACATCACCATCTAGAGAATCATCTCCTCCACCTCTATGAATCTTCGATGCTGGTGTACATTCGAATATATCTGGAGATTTTAAGTCTTCTAATGGTATTTGTACGTTTTGTTCCTTTAAAAAATTTTTAGTTCTATTAAAATTAGTACTAAAATTTATCAATTCTGATTTATAATCTTCCTTATTTTTACAGTAATTATTGAGCATAATTTTTTTATAATATTCTGCGCATTCTTCAAGGTACTTTTCATACAAACTTGAATCTTTATTTTGAATTTTGTTATATTTCTTTTCAATCAAAAACAAATTTTCAGTATGGAAAAATAACTCTTTCTTTTCATTAAATTTATCTGCAGAAATTTTGTAATTCTCTATGTTCGAACATTTATTATCTAAATTATTCCTTGACTTAAGAGTATTAATTGCGTTATAAAGGCTTTGAATATTATCATGTGAATTATTAATGTGTTTTATTTTATCGTATATCCAGTAACTGTAATATTCGCAAACCTTGTTAACATCACTTAATTCATGCGTTTCTTTCAGTCCTTGTAAATTAGGTAAATGTTCTTTAATAGATTTACAAACTTCACGAATCTTAGTTGTATGTACATCTTTATAAACTATTTCATTTTCACAGGAAGAATTATGTTCATATCCTTCTATAGGTGTATAAAAATAAGAATATATTGCGTATAAAGGTAGATCTAATATGAAAGAATACTGAAAAATAAAAATAAAGTATTAAATATATAAAAGTAAACATGATTAATTTGAAGAAATTATTGTTATTTTATTTGACGAGAGTTCAACAATTGATTAAAGTTATATAAATAATTAATTCAATATAAATTTATAATATACTACTTTCTTATATTGTTTAAAAAAAGGATCTTCAATAATTCCTGACATTGTATTTAATTGAAATAATATCGTTTATGCGTATATATATAACTGTGTAACGAATATAGTAATATATATAGTATTATATATATTTTTATGCTGTTTTCTACAAAATAAAAAAACCATGTAAATAATTCAAAGTAAAAAAAACATTTAATTCATATTCATTATTATATTGAAGTATTTTTATGAGAGTAATGCTTTATATATGTATTTAATTGGAAAAAATATGATAATTTTGGTTTACAGAATGCAAATTATAAAATTATGTATATATATTCTTTGCACTTTTTTTTTGTACAAACGCTAAATATTTGTACTAATATGAATTGCACTAGGAATTATTACATTTAATATACGCATTCAAATCTACAATTTATAATGAACAGTTTATTAGTTTACTTTGCTCTTTTAAATGATATTTTGTTGATAAACATGTTTAGTTATGAAAAGAAAAAAACATAATTCTTGAAGAATAAATATTTTCATTAGAATATTATAAATGGAATTTTCTATTTACGCTTATTATTAAATTTAAAGACTATGATAACAATATATATTTTTTTTCATTTTCTATCATAAAGCATACTAAAAGTATATATATGTACAAGCGAAAGCAGAATACTATAGAAATGTGTGAAAAGATTTGTAAAATAAATGCATTTTATTATACTATATATGATTATAATTACAAAAAATTATTATTTACACTTATACTACTTTGTCAGTTGCTTAGAATGTATTATTAAATGATTTTCATTTTCATTATTCTTTGTTTTATTGTTTACAAGTTTGATGATTCAGCTATATTGTGCACTATATTATCATAATATATTATTAATTTTTAATTTCTTATATTATAAAATATATATACGTGGAAGTTTATATTTTTTATTTAAGATGAGTAATAATTAAAAATAATTAAAATTTTGTCGTATCAATTATATGTACGAGGGCTCGGAGAAATCTTTCCTTTCAACAAATTCATATTTTCTATGTATAAAATTGAAAAGAAATATATGAAAGGAATAATTCACATGAAAAATAAGAAAAAATATTTATGTAAATTATCTCTTTTTTTTTTTTTAAAATATAAAATAATAATCCAATTAATATGATTAAAACACTGGAGCGTATGTATTTCTTTCATGTTACACTTATCTGTTCTCTATTTAATAAATATTATAGTAGATAATTATTTTTGCAGATGTTAAATAAAATGAGAATTAATATGGATTACGCGTGAGAAAAAAAATAATAATGTAATATATCATATTAAAATGTATGTATATTAAATATTACATATATGAATTCATGAACATCCCGATTTAATAATTCTACTATACTAAAGGCAAAATAAAAATGTATTGAATAATACTTAAAGAATAATTAATGAATTACTTACATATATACAATACATTTTTAGGACTATTATAGATTATGTGAAAGATATAATTTATCAACTTTTTATATGAAAAAAAAAATTTTCATACATAATATTTACCATGTCTCATACTTGTGGAAATACAGGATATATGGAAAGAATAAAATATATTGTAAATCTATTTTATTTGTATAATTTTACTTAATGAAGAGTATTTATTATTTGAACTACAATTTAAATGAATCAAATCAAAATTAAAAATATGGCCCCTCATGCGAATTATAAGTTTTTCCCATTTTGAGCAAATATAATAAGTATTCTTGTTAAAATGTATATATATATTTTTTTTTACCATTTAAAGCAAATCCTCTTTTTCCATCCCTGCATATTTTTTAATGCATATTAAATAATCCGTAAAAATTTTTTTTTCATTGTTATTATATAATAACTTTTGTGTATCTACTTTGAGCACACAATTTTCCAATTACATTAGAGTGAAAAGTAAAAGATAAAGCAATAAAATTTTTCTTGGGATAATATTGAATTTTTATCCACACATTCTTAATTTACGTTTTTCCTTATATCCATAAATATATTGGTTTATACAGAAAAAGCTTTTTAATATTTGATGTATGAGTATATATTATATTGCTATATTATCTTTGATATATTATTGGAACAATAAGCATATTTTAACCTATACACATAGAATTTAATTGAATAAATAAACATTTTTTTTTGTTTTTTTTTACAACAAAACGCATTATGTATTAATAAAAAATATAATTAATAGTTGCCATATACAATAAATTAAAATATATTTATTAGGTTTTTTTCGTTTATTTGTTGCTTATGTCATTTTAAATATTAGCATTTAATTTTTTTATTTTATTCGTTTATATAAAAAATAAGGATTTAGAAATATGTCTTATATAAATATAGTATTTCCATAGTTGGCTGCAAAAAGCATACTCCTAATAAAATTGACTTGTATAAATTATTTATAAGAATGTATATAAAGAATAAATTATTGCAAGTAATTATAATATTTCTTAATATTAAGTATTGTAATACAAAAGGTGTGTTAATTATGTGCTGTTAAGGTAATATAATTGTTAAAAAATTTTGTATCATATATGTAAATTGGTCATGATAGATAACAAATATTCTAATTGTAGAATAACCCTATGCAATAAAAGAGCACGTAAGAATGTATATATATATTATACATATTATGCAGGGATCAATGTTAATAAACTAAAGTGTATATGAATAATAAGTTAAAAATAAGTTAATAATAATATACACAAATATAAAAATTTAATTATTACATTAAATACATAAAAAATTAAATATATCTAATATTATAATAGAATTTTTTTTTTTTTTTTTATTAAATTCATACATATGTATTTTTATACTATATATTATATTTATGAAGTAATATTTGTATCTTAGTATAGTTTAATAAAATAATTGTTCTGTAAAATATTAGCTTAATAAGCATTTATATATATATTAAGGTTAAGAGTATGTTTTAAGTAGAACCATTGTAAAAACAAAATTTATAATTTTTTTCATAGCAATGTAAAGGAATAAATAATCATTTATATAAATTACAGAAGATTAGGTATGTATAATGGAGTACATGGATATAAACAATAAAGTTTCAATGTTTATTTTGAGAAATATATGAACTAAGACTTTTTTTTATTTTTTTCGATTTTATTATTTATGTAAACAAGATTAAATATGTACATATAATATATATAATATACATTATTGTGTGCATTTTTTAATTAGGATTTCTTATTTGACAACTAAAATTTTATGCTTATAAAAATACTGGTAATTCATCAATAATTACATGTCATAATGGGTTCATAAAATATAAGAATAGCCATTGTATGTATCATTATGTTCTGGAAATTTTTTTTTTCTACTATAAATACCACATTATAAGATTTAGAATTAATAGATTCCTTGAATATGTTTATATACTACTTTATATAATTTCTGTATTACAGTGTAATGTATCTGTTCGTGCTAATGACACACTTATAATTTAATATCTTTCTTTCTAGTTTTACATATTTTATCTAATTATATTTTATGTAATTCTTATTTAAATGTGATAAAACTTTCTTGGGTAATCTACTAATATCTACTTATATGATCCTTGAAATATTCGATAATAATTCTTGTCATAATAAAGTGGATATTTTTTAAAATATTGTAATTTTTCCATAAAATTTTTTATTAATTTTTATGATTTTATCTTATATTTACAAATGGTAATAATATAAAATATACAACGTGCCCTAATTTAACATTTTTCCGTATTTCTTTATTAATGTAGAATATAGCTAAACTGAAAAAGGTATTTCGTGCATCCATTGTTATTTTTGTAAAAATATGTTTTCCATTTATTTTTTTCACCCCTTTTTATTTTAAATGCTCGACATTTTATGTTACCTTTTTCCTTTTTATTTCATTTGATTTATTCAAAAGGTGTCTTATTCCAGATTATATACAATTACAAAATTTTACGAAGAATTATATGCTATATAATAATTTGGCATATTCAAATTTTCTTCCTGGATTTCATAAGTATTTAATGAATGGTTTGTCTCTTCATTTGTATATTCATATATATTTTCATTTTTTCCTATTATTCGACGTATCCATGGACCAAATGCTGTAAACTAAAATTATAATAAAATGAAGGTTTTATATTCTGTTTAGTAGTTCTCTACGATTGTAATTTTATATTAAATATTTATTAAAAACTTGCATGGTATTATTAATTTTTTTAAACAATATTATTATTAACCTTATACAAAATAGGTAAAATTAGTGACGTTACTGATATAAAAGAAAATGGAATTATAGTCGTACCTACTATATCAAAACTTTCCACAGGTGATAAAAGATATTTTTCTTCACATTGTATTACATTTTTAATAAAAGAATTATATTTTTTTCTAAAATTTTTCAATTCGTTACAAAAATCAATATCATTCCCTTTTCGACATTCATATACATAACTAAAATAAGTTTCAAGGGAATAACTAGTGCATGCCTCTTTTTTCTTATTCGTTTCGAATTTACTAAAAAAATCATCAAGTGTATTATACAAATTAGTAAGTTTAACAAGTTTAGAAGATGTGTGCACATTCATTTCATCTATACATTTATTTAATTTATTCAACTCGCCATGGTTTTCATTATATCTTCTATACAAATCCATGTATATATTTAATGCGTTTTCAAAAGTTTTACTACTCTGATTTAACTCATAAGTGTATAACCAATAGAACAAATACTTACATCCATTGTCTCTATATGTAGTGTTTTCATATGTAATGTTTTCATTTGTAGGATCTTTATATCTGTCTTCTTTGTGCTCATTTAAGTCATTTAAAAATAATATGACTGCTTTGCAAATCTTTTGTGCATTAGTTTGAGTAATTAAATCGCTATATGTAAATTCCGAACAACTGTTATTATTTTCTAATTCACTAGCATTTTTGTAAGAATCTAATTTATTTTTATAAATACAATTTGAAAAAGCAGCATTATACTAAAAAGAAAAAGGAAATTTATAGTATATTAACATATGAATTAATATTTTCAAGAGAAATTTTTACATTTTATTTCAAAAATACTCTATGAGTAATTATAACAATAAAAGATGTAAATGTACAATTGTTTGTATTTCAAGTGGCATTGTGTTTGATATCAGCGATAATGAATTAAAATAATCAAATAAAATATTTATTGAGTAAATATTATTATATATTCTAGTAATTGAGGCAAATTCTAAACACCACGAATTTCAGTTATATTATTTTTAGAATTTAAGCAATATATTAAAAGTTTTATAACATTAGTAGTTTCCTTTGCAAATTATAATATTGTAGCATTATTTGTGATGTATATTATGACAACTTTTATTTATGAAAAAATATATTCAAAAGCTGAAATGTGATAATCGAAAAAGATAATAGTATTATGCAGTAAAACATGATTTAAACATGATTTAAACATGATTTTTTTATTACTCCGATTAATATAGTTATTAAATAACCCCATTATTATATGAATTAATATAAATAACTAATTTTGGTATATACGTCAAATTCAATATGTATTTATATAAATATGTATTTTGTTTTTTATATGTTGTGGAAAAATATTGCTTTTCCGAAGAGATATAATTTTCATCACATAAGAATGAGTAGTTTATATTGAACAAAACATACATTATTATGTATTTTTCTATTCCAATAGTTTTATATATATAACAAAATTCCTCTTTGAGAGTTATTTCATGAACATGCATTTATTACAAAAAATTAACATATACATAAGTAAATAATGAATTATGGTAATATAAATATAATATTTGTACATCAATTAATTATAATT
>FLRD01001873.1:0-82490 GCA_900088485.1 Plasmodium ovale wallikeri | reverse complement strand
TTTTTTCTATGCAATGAACAAATGTTTATTCATACAAATTAAACCAAAATTAATTACGAAAAAGAATAAACTAAAAAATTTAATTTACAAAATTTTGTGTACATTTTTACAACTAAAAATTGCAAATTTATTTTAGGTAATATTTCGAATACGAATACAACAAAATGGTTATCAGTTATATTTACTGAAATTACTTGTCATTTAAACGAAAATTCGGAGATATTTTATTTTTTAATTAATTCCATTGAACCTTTTGTCAATCAGTTTATAATTAAAATATAAGGAAAAATAACGTATAATTGTAATTTTATTCTGATCCATTTGTCTTCACATTTAGTAAATATATATTTGATATATAATTTCCGTTACTCATTACCTGCATCTCCGTTTTTTGGTTATTTTACTTTTACATAAAACTTATTAATGTTTGTACTCTCTAACACTTGTATATCCATATGTTGCACTTACATTAATGTCAGTTCTTTATTCGCGAATGTGCCAATAATATAAATAGATTTCCGTTACTAGGATATATTTCACAGCTCATACAAAAATATGTACTTCCTTTGTAGGAACTATATCAATATTACATTTGTATGTTAATTATTTTACCCAATATGGTAGTAAAAAAGCATTTTCTTTCTCAAGCACATAAAGTGCCTCATATATTGGTACACAAATTTAAATAAATATTCTTAAATAACACATTTTCCACATTTAAATACTCCTTTCACTCAATAGACTTAAATAGATAGATATACCTTATGGCATATATTTAAAAAATTGCTACGCACACTTATATATTATGCCCCCCTTCTACAATTGTATAAATTTACAAATATTATAATAATGAATATTACGAGGTAATAGTATACTCCTCGAAATTTCTTATTTAATAAGTTTATATACAGACTGAATATATATTTACTATAACGCAAATGGAATCTTTATGCTTAAATAGAAATAATTAGAATGTAATGTACTTCTACAGAATTAAAATAGCACTCTTTATCCTTATGTTTTTAGAATAGACACTATATCATTAAAAATAGTAATTTATTTTATACATGAAATCATACCTAATATTGTCCTACATAAATTATTCTTTATGGTAAAATACCAATATTTAGCATATGCAGTGTATTGATATACCTAGTTATTCATAATCTTCAAATAATGTCAATAAAATTGTTATATTTGATATCCTGTAAAGCATTCTCTAAAAATGAGAATGCCTTCAAATCAAAGTATAATTATATACTGTCATGTAATCCCAATTTTTTTTTTCTAGGGAGAAAAATTTAAATTAAATCTTATGTAATTAATCAAGGGGTATTATATTTCCTATAAAGTTGCTAATTATAATGTGTGTATTAATTTATATTAAGTCGCTTTTTTTCTTTTCATTTCCTTTTCCCTAATATTAGTGAGATTTTTATGCAAAAATTTTTTTTTGTTAGATGTGTTTAACTTATGTTTACTATGCATTTTAATTATATGTAAAATTTATGAATTCCTTCTTTTTTTCTTTGCTTCTTAATATAATTATAATTATGTTATATCACCATCTAATATTAATTGTTATAATTCCCTATTCCATATTGTATTTTTATTCGAAATCGTATCTAGAATAATACTGTACATTATACTGTCCCGTATCCTCAAATGTTTGCTCGTGTTCATAATTAGGTGAATAATATCCATGTGCTTCGTAATCTATATTATCCCAATCTGTCTTTTTTTTCTGTTTCCGAAATGGTAACAATGACTTAAGTGGCGTAAACTAAAATTAAAAAAAAAGGTGTTTTATTCATTTAAAAGTATAATTCCTTTATAATAACAGTGTTTCAGATAAATGAGTAACAATGAAATACACAATAAAGCTTATAATTTTAAATGATGTATTTTTAACCTTATACACAAGAAGCGATGCAAGACACCCTCCCAATATTTTTCCAACTAACACTCCTATATCGCTTGCAGAATAGGAATCATTCACAACGGTAGATAGGTCCCCCGTATTTGCCGATACTTCTGAACTATTTGATTCTGGTGAGGGTTTTAAGGATTGTACGTTTTTACACGTTTTAATAAATTTCTCTTGTGTGATATATTTATTTCTATATTCTTTTAACTCTCTACAGTATTTATTGTCGTACTCGTTGTAACACTCATCTATAGCAGTATTATATAAATTAGCAAAACCTTCAGCATACTTACAAAAATGATCTCTCATATCAGGTTGTTTCGTTCTTGTTATAAAAAAAATATATTGCTCAATTAGTTTATATAGTGTATCAATTTTATCAAATACATCCTCCTCAAGGTTATATATTTTAGATTTGTATTTACTTACATTAGAAATAGTATCATCAAATATGTTCCATGGATCGTTAGGATCTAACGCATTTTTATATAATAAAACATCTTTATTATTCTTATATTTCCCATTTAAATAGTAGTTCAAGTATTCACAATGTTCATGGATATTTTCTTTTAAGTCACTAAAATGCTTAAGGTATTTATTAATTTTTATGCATAGATCAGTAAAAAAAAAACGTTGAACTACTTCAGCAGATACATTTTTCCTACACTTTGTAATAATTGGATCGTTCGTAGGATCGACACTAAAATCATGCCCAAAGGATTCTAAAATAGATTTGTACGAAAGAAAATTTTTTACATGTTCATACTAAAAATAAAAGAAAAAATGAAATATATATAAATATATATATATATATATATATATATATATATATATATATATATATATTTATATATATATATATAACACAAATGCATTTGGAGAAAAAGAAAACATTTCTATCATGTTTTATCAATAATGATGTATTAATTTAAGCCTATTTATAATTCTTTTAATAAAAAAGCGATATATACTTCATATGAATCCGCCATGTTTAAATGATGATTTCTATTACTGATATATCACTTAAATAAAATTATAAAAATTTCCAAACTGTCAGAACGAAATTATAAGAAAGAACAACGCTTAATACATTGACATATTGTCAATAATATTATAATTTTTTAAGTTTTAAAAACAATTTTCATGGTAGTTTCAAAAATTTCATTACATTTTAGATTAAATTACTTAACTCAAATGAAACGTATAATAAATATTCTTAAATAGAAAAATAAAAAAATTACAACTATAAATACAATACTTTATGAAAAATGCATAATATTTGAAAAAATTGTGTTCCGTAAAAATTTATTGTCCACTTATAAATTATATTTATATTAACGGTAAAATACATTTATATGCGGCGCATATTTCTTTAAATATATATAATAAATATATGCATAGATTTTCTTTTCCAAATATATTACTATTTATACATATTTTTCGTTGCAAAATAAAAATTAAAAAATTCATTATTTTATTAATAATTATATTCTTTGTACTAATGTATACATTAAATATTTTAGTAACTTCTTTGTTAGGAATTATAATAATTCATAGAATTATATTAACAATTAATGACTATCTACTGAAAAAAGAAAAATGAATAATGTTGAAAAATTGGTATGCACAACAGTTTTTCCAAATTACATATTTATATAAATAATGTTCATTATAAATAAAATATTAGAAATATTTTATTTTCTAAATAATGTAAATATTAAAATATTAAAAATGCCTACTCTGTTTCTTTTGTTTCATTTGTAGATAGGTATTTTTTTACCTGTAAATGATAAATACCTTTATCTACGAAGAAAAATTTCAGAATTACTGATTATAAATGCAAAATAGTGGAAAAATAAAAGCTGGGAATTCTTCTCCTTAAAAAAAAAAAAAAAAATTGTTAAAATTTAGTATTAGCACCAATTCCTAAATAATAAAATAATAAATATATAGAAAAACGTATGTATATGATTCAGCAGGATTATAACAATGTCTTTCATTGTACACAAATTAATATAACATATAGCACATATATGAAAATCGGTTGTGTAATAAAAGGATATTTGATTTTTTGTAAAAGATAAATTAAATATAAATGATATTGACATGAAATTGTGCTTTTCATTCGTATTTACTCATATTTCTATTTTTCTTTATTCCTATGGATTATATATATGTTATAATATTACATTTCCAACACCATGAAAACGTTCCGAATAATTTAAAAATATGTTCCACGTTCTTCTTTGCAATCGAATGTATTCTTTTCATTTAGTTCATCTATTATATACAACATAAGAGTATAAAAGTATTTAACTTAACTTTTAGTCATTGTTTATAGATATTTAATATACCATTAGATAATAAAAACAGTTATTACTATTCAAATATACATATATGTGTTCAATTCTCCATTTCACCAAGAGATGTACTTATGAAATATATTTTTTATCTGTACTTTTGAAAATAATAAATAAGACAGTATTTATTTAATAACACCATTACATGAAATTTTACACACTTTTTAAAAGGATGTTATAGAATTCGTTATTATATTTATAGATAATGTTGTAATTAATAAGGTTACATTCATGTTTTCTACAAATATAAAATTATTCATATAATCTAATTATACTTTTTGTATTCCCGTTCGTTTTTTCTGCATAATTATTTTTTCTAAATGAGTTATAAAAATATTTGCTAGCTCATTTGAAATAATTAAAAATCTAATCATTGGATTATGTGCTTCATGTTGAGCTATAATGAAAAGATTATATTTTTATTTTAAATGGCACTTGGTCATAATGATTTACGGTATGCTTCTTAATGAAATTACAATTTTATAAATATACTGAAACATTCGATTCTTTTTTATAATTTTTAACATTGTGACTCTCAATACAAAGGTACTAAAGCAGATTTACATTTTTTTTTCGATTATTTTTAATAAAAATTATCATTATAATAAAAATCCTGTAAATAACGGAATAAGGAATGAACGACATCATGAAGTAAAAATAAATTATAATTCCCTGACATGTTTTTTTCAGGGTTGTAATATTAGTACAACTGTATAACATATTGTTCATTTCTCTGGCTCTCTCTTGCAAAAAAATATATTTGTCTTGTAATATACACTCATTAATATATCTATTATTATAACATTACCCCCGTGTACATATGAAATTAATATTCATATCATTTTTACTTTGCTTTTAATATATTTTATGATTAAGTTATTTATTTATTCGTGATTATGAGAGAGAATTCGTAAGAATAATGGTCCTAGAAAATTAAATATATACAAACATGAAGCATTTAAAGTATATTAAAAAATGAACAACATAATAAATTTCTTCTTCACAACTACAATGTCCATTATTTTTTATAATCTTTCTTTAAAATGAGACATATAGTTTCAATTTTTCAAGAACAGTGTTATGATGATTTTGTAATTTTCTTCTATTTAAATCTAATATATGTACAATTATAAAAATATATTATTATGTACACCTTATTTAAAATGAAGAGAAAATGTTTTCTTTCCTTCATTTTTTAAAATGTTTGCATGAATTACATTCCCTATAAATTTCATCCAATGATATATTAAATTTTATTAATGCTTAATAAAAAATATTATTATTTAATGTGACATGCGTTGTGCTATCAGAAGTGTGTCTTATATGTGCACTTCTGAATTTTTTATAATTATAATGCTACAATGTTTTAATGTATTTTTTGTCTGCCAGTTACACTTTTCCATTATAATTAATAAAGCATGATATTCATTTATTTATTTTTGCTTTATATCTTTTCCTTTTTTACAAATCCATAGTATATGGGAGGTTTAGGTGTTATAGAAATTATGATCTACTATATAAAATTATGAAATAAATGGTAAAAATATTAAGTAAATTGTTTTATTATTTTTCATTTATTTCTCTATGTAACTCGCTTAAATATAATACATTATTCTAATTAACCCATTGAAGAAAGCACAAAATTAATTTATAATTATTTGATGATAAGTACTTTAACGACTTTATTTACACCATGCGTAAATTATACATTTCTTATTATTATCTTCTATTTCTTATGGTATCTTATTTTATCATTATTTCTTTTTATTGTATAATAATTTAATATAATCCTTATATTTTATATACAATTTTTTCTTGCCTCTGTAAAAAGAAAAAGTGTTTTAATTTCTTTTTCTTTATAAAATTATATGAAACATTATTCTCTATGTTTATGTAGGAACCACGATTGCGCTAATTTTATTTTATCCCTTTTCCTTACATAAAATTTTCCTTAAATCTAAATACTCATATACATTTATGTGTAACGTATGGAAATTTATTAATATATGTTACTAAGGAGCTTAATTTTCATTGAAATTACTACTTAACCATTCCATATTATTTTTAGTAATAATTATAATAGATAAATAACCTTATTTATCTAACGGTAAAAGGTCTTTTTTTGAGAAGAATCATTTTTTATTTTAAGTTTTAAAGTACGTTTTTTCCTTTATTATTTGGGATTTCTATTAGCATGCATTATTGAAAGTGAAGTAAAATTTAAAAAAATGTCTTTCTTTATGATATAATATGATACTTCAGCTTTAAGAAATATATTAATACTTTCCATGAATGCACTAAGGATATATAATGGCCTTTTTGAATGGAATAATGTTCTCATGGTTACTAATGAGAATTAGTAAAAATAGAAAAAATATATGTATTATTATTTTGAACATTCCTTTTAAAAATAAACTGACATTAAGAAGTCATTAACTATAATGAAATAATAAATTCGCATAAATTTTAAAAGAAGCCATATATAAATGAATGTATGATAGTATGAATTAATCATGTGTAATATTAAATTAATGAATAAATTTGAAAATAAGTATAACGACTAAAACAGAATTAACCTATAAAAGAACATTTCTATATATTATTGACATATAGAGTACTATAAACATTACTGAGAAGTAATAAAATTAATAATGAATTTCCCAATTAAATTCATTTTCATCTAAATGTATGCATGCATATTAAAATATTAGAAAAGTACTATTCTTAGGGATATAAAGAAAATATTAATTATAGTGAAATAGCATTTATATTAAAAGAATTTATATCTAAGAACTTTTTATTCTTTAATATTTATGATTATATGTAATTACAAATTACTTAATAATATCCATTTATAATGCTATTAATACAATCATATAAAACGTATATATTGTGACTTTTCAGAAAAAGAGAAAAAAGAGAACTATTATATCATTGACATTATTTATTTAAAGTATTCTTGTCATTCTTATATACTTATACAATATTTCCTTGAAATAATTATTCCTACATTCATTATATATCATATATACTTATTTATAATTTTTCCATTATATTGTTTATGTAATAAAAGAAAAAGGAATAATAATGAAAATTAATTATAATAATACAAATATATATTTTAAATATAATTTATGTAAATACATAATACAGGGGTAACCTCACTTATATGAACTTAATAATCACCATTTAATGAAAAATAATATTAGGTTTTTTAATGTGAAAATATTATAATTAATCATTAATATATATAATGATATATGTACACTTAGATTATACATGAAATATATTCGAAATCGAAAATAAAGATACAGATAAAATAGAGAGATTTCATCATGTATGGTATGAATGATGCACGTGCATACCGTGATAAAAAAATGAGGATATAATTTACTTCTTATTTTTTTATTTATATTTAGGAAATATCTGATTTACATTTTCATTATGATTTTGTACATTTCTTATATACAGCATAATATCGCACTATATGTCATTGAATTCTTTAAATTATTCTTCATATAGAACTATAATATATGTTCGCTAAGAACATCAATTTATTTCAATTAATAATGGTCAATATATTTTACTCAATTATTACATGAAGGTTGAAAATAGAAATATAATCATTAAGGATAAAAGAAACATTTAAAGCAGTATATTTTTAACACTTTTATAAATTCTAAGAAACATGTTATTCTTTTTAAAATATTAATTGTAAATATAAGAGGGAATGTTATTCCACTGAAAATTTTTTATATATATTATGCAATGTATATAGAAGTTAATATTTTTCTGTAATATATTTTTCTCATAATTAATACAGTTCATATTATATATGAATTATAGTTTCATATATTTATATATTCATTATTAAGTATGCTATGCATGTATTAATATAACTATACTATAACAATTTGTTGTGAATTCAATGTAAAAACCTTTTTCATAATAGTATATATATTTTTTAATATAAATACATGACCATAAAAAAATATAGATACATTTAGCATATTATTATTATTATTCATAATTATTATTCATAAATAAATATTTATTTATATTAAAAATTTATTCAGTCTATTATAATTATGCAATCCATTAAGTAAATCAGTAAAATGTCAGATAAAGTATGTGTTTTCTTTTTATTTAATTTATTACATATATTCTTACATATTTGCATAATTTTATAGACGAATTTTTATAGGAAACCTTTTTTTCTATATATATTCATTTATATACAAATATATTTTTACCTTTCATAATCTGTAGGAGGATTACGATTTAAGCAGTTTACCTTCATATATATTTTATGATAGATTAGATAGAGCTTTACATGATTATAGCTATGAGAATGAAGCTTTTTGGAAACATATTAAGGATACATGCATTAAGGAAACAAGTATTTTTGATGCTCTTTTAAAAGGTTTTTATTATGTATCTTATTATAAAATAATTACAGATAGTTTTTATAACGATCGCTGGGATTATTTGTACTTTTGGGCAGGATCTAAAGTGATAAAGAATGAGAAAGGGTGTTCTTTTGAAGATATTATGCAGGTACTTAAGTCCGTAAAAATACGTAACGACAATCAAACTGAGTACAGTTATGACATTTTTAAAATAAATTCAAAGGATTTTCAAGATTTGAAGACAGTATACGATTACTTTAATAATTATGAAAGCATTAATTTAAAGATTCTTGCTAATAATCATGACTGTACTAAAGAATATAAACAATATCTGCATTCAAGTTTTGATGTCTATGAAAGGGTAAAATCAGAATGCCAAACAAAAGCGGGAGAACCTCATTGCAAATTATTTAACTATATTGTAAAAAAACATAATAATATCGTTTTAAAAAAATTAACATGTAAAGGGGAAATGCCTTCTTTATCAGTTGAAGAACACAAACAAAAACACATACATGATTTAGACCCAGAATTTGACTTAAAAGGGGAAATTCACACAGGGGAAACATCTCCTTCTTCAACTTCAGATAATATGATGTTAACTTATTTTCCAATTTTGGGAATTTTCTCTGTTCTTTTCCTATTGTACAATGTAAATAAAAATAAAATATTCATAAACATATGAATTTGAATTATATGAATTTTTTATTTTCTATATGCATCTTTAATTATTTGAAAAAATATATATTTCCAAACTTTCTTTATTAATTAGTTTACGCCATTTAGTTCGTGGTTAAATAATATTCTATCGAAAAAGGAAATTATTGTATATAGAGTTTATGAAGACGAGAGCGAAAACAATTTCGAAAATGTATACGAATCATCAGATACTAATAACCAATATGGTATACGCGATATAAGCTACCATTCTATAATAAATACTTGAAGAAGAACAAAAATATAGTACTAACTGTAAAAGAAAATATAATATTAATGATAAAAAAAAGGTAACACTGTTGTAGTTCTTTTAAGAAACTTTTCGCCTAAAAATTTTCATTTTATAAAAAAAATTTAAGTGTATATTTATATATTACTATTACTTAAAAATATAATTTATAATTTTATTACTGTTCTTTCTTTATGTTTACTGTTTTTATTTTATATGAATACTGTATCCTTTTGCAAAAGCTATATTTATAAATTCTATGTCACATATATCAAGTGAACCGAAAAGCATTAAATAATTTATTAATATTTGTTATTATAATGATGTTATATTACCTAATACGCAAACATTGCATATTTTTATTATTATTGGTACTATATTATATTACATGAAATATTCTGGTGCTTTATTATAAAATATATTCATAATTCCCATCAAATAATAAATGTGTAATTGTCGTTTTTGCATGCAAAGTGTATAATTAGGAAATTTCAATAGATACTTAATAAATTTATTGAATACGTCATTTCATCTTTATATGTAAATATATGAACAGAATAATCCAACTGAAAGAGAGATGTAATTAATGAAAATTGTATGCTTATTAACATCTTGTATACAAATAATACACAAGAAGCTAAATTATAATAAACTATTATTAAAAACAAAATCCATTTTACTATAACGAATGAGTAATAAAGTATTTTATATATTTTTCAAAAATCATAAATAATATATTATAAATATAATTTTTTACAATGCATGCTATAAAAAAGAAGTGTTTTGGTAGGTGACTAAATTTTTTATTAATAATAAATTAAATAATAAATGATACTTCTTGAATTTTTTATGTGTTCATATATTTTATGTTGTAATAAGTTATTAAATGGTGAAGTTCTACTAGTAATTACGAATATGTTTAAATCATTGAAATATATACAATCTTACAAGGATAAAGGTTCTATAAAATATTAAATAAATATAATGACACATGCATGTATTACGAAGTAATAATTTGCACTGAAATTTACAAAAATATATAATAGAACATGTTCATCCATAAAAAATAAATGATGCGAATATTATTAATTTATGTAAATATACTGACATAAAAGAATGAGTACATTTTATATAAGAAAAAACTATATAAAAATAATAAATTGCAGATAATTACTGCTTATACGCATTTCATAATAGGCATGAGATATAAGAGGGAGAAAGAAATAAACGTTATGATAGCATTAATAAATATATAACTGTAACATAAATAGTTTATATACATGAACATAATATAATTTTTTTAGAAAAAATAAAATGAATGATTAAAATATACATATCCTAAATACATATTTTAATATAAATTTATTATAATATTTGCATTATATGTATGTATAGAATCATAGTTTTGACAAATTAGTGAAATATTCTTTGGTAAATTATTAAATAATAATAATCGCACAATAAGCATTAAGAACAGCATAGATATATATATAATATAATTTAATAAAAATATTTATTCTTAAAATTTTAATTAATTTATTATTATACAGACTTCAATAATAGAATTTTATTCCCATACGTTTTTTTCTTACAAATTATTAGATGTTGAAATCCTTAATGGCAATAATTCATATGAGACAAAAGCGAACACTACAAAACAAGAATAATGAAATAAATTATATTATTATATATTATACAGTTTTCATCGTAATAATATGTAATTCATCCAACGGTCTCTTAAGAAATTTATATATATAATTATTTTAATCCGCTTGTGATTATAAAAGATGCATGCAACATGCTTACTGCTTAATATTATTTTTTTCTTTAAGAATTTTTTATATTGGATATGTACTTTTTAATACGTATATATATTTGTTCGTAACTTATTAATTAAAAATACAAATTGATTATATACATATTTCCAGAGGCACTATTTATGAATTATCACAAATATATAGTGGTATTATATAAAATAACAAATGTAAATTATTATATACACAATAGATAAAGTAGAGATGCATGTTATTAGAGTATATAAAACATAACAATGCTTTTTTATAATTTTCACATAAGGATGAATAAATATATTTAGCATGTATTATATTAATATTTTGGGTAAAACTCTTTTTTTGAGTAAATAAAATTTACATTCAAAAATAATATATTTCGCACTTAACCATAATTTTACAAGAAAAGAATAAACGGCAAAATTAATTTTCATTATGGTTTATATATTACCGTGAACATAAAAAATAGTTAATATATTTTTATTGTTTTCACTAAAGAAATATACGGAAGTCTTAAATAAAGGGAAAAAAAAAGGAAATTTATATACATATAATAATTAATTTTTTTATACTTCAGTATTAATTTATTCAGTATATTATAGCATGAATAATAGAAATTCTGAAGCAAAAAAATTATATTGTAGTCTTCTCCCGATAATTATAATTCAGTGTGTTATATATATAGTTTAAATATTGATATTAAATAAATTCTTTTCTTATATTTTAATTTTAATAATAAATTAAAGAAAATACAATTACTAAAGAAATTTCCTTATGCACAATAAAGTTCAGTTCTTTCCACGCATAAGGACAGTAAACGTTACTTGCATTGAATTGATAAACAATTGTACTCATACATATATTTCTATATAGAATCTAAAAGAAATATCCAAATTATGATCTAATTTTACAGAAAAATGGCAAAACCAGTACTTCTGCATTTTATATATATTCCTCATTTATGCTATAACTAATTAATATGATAATGTATTTCTGACTTAATATTAAAGAGATATACTATATTTTAAATATAATTATTTATATAAATTTTTTTTTCTGCAAAAATTTCTGAATCAGGAATCATTAAAAGAACTAAATTACTATAAAATATTTTTTAAAGTACGACATGAATTTAATACTGTTGTAGATGGAAAATATGACGAATTCTTATATAAAGAAGATCAAGTTTTATTAAATATTGCTTTGTATCTTTTAGAAAACTATAATGGCGACTACGTTTTTTATTGTGGTACAAGTAGTGATGAATGCAAAGATCGCTGTAATTTTTTAAATACATGGTTAAATGAAAAAAAATCTTTGTATACATCTAATGGTAAGTGTACACATCATAATGCATTATGGGAACAATATATTGAAGGCTTATGGAACAAATTAGCGAGTGATGAAGAACAAGGAAAAAAGTGCAATAGAGTTCTATCCACAAAAGTGTTTCCATCAAAATGGATATTTTCCAGCTGTAATAATAGCAATCCTGTGAAAATACAACCTAGTTGCCCAGATACTCCTGTATGTGCTGTAGGTGATCCACGTGTTGTTTCTCTTCACTCGCAAGAGCATTCATGTCCACCGGCAAACTGTCCAACATCATCATGCAAAGCTGTACTTACAACTACTTATATTGTTTTTGGAATTCTTCTCTTTGCTATGTATTTACTTAGGGTATAAACAGAATTCACATTAAAAAGTGTATATATAATAGAAATTCAGTCGTAAGAAATATAATGCAATTTTTTACTGCACTGCCATAAATATATAATATTTTAATTTCGCTTTTATCTGACAGTTTAGTTCTGTAGGAATGAAGATAAATAATCTGATACGAGGGAGAAAACTAAAAGGAAGAAATGTGGATAATGAAACTGACGAATCATTCAGAAATAACGATAATTATAATATGGAATCCCTAGACGGGAGATTTCATGTAATTTATAATTCTTTACAAAATTCGTAATAGGCACAAAAGGAACAAGTATTTTTTATTCTTATAAGAAATATTAAGTGATGAGAAAATGAATCTAAATTACATTAACAATAAAACAAAGGAAATATTATATTATATATATTTATATATAACAAAATTTTGAATACAGTTAACATAATAGTACTGGTATATGTTAGTAATGTAATTAAAAATATTTGTACAAATCTATTAATTCACTTAAGTAATATAAAGAAAAAAATAATCAATTAAAAGAAGTAATATAAGGAATTTCTTTTACTAGAAATCATAAAACGAAAATATATAAAAATAAGTATTTTTACAATATTTCTAAGGCAAATGCTATTGTTCTTTGGAAATGTATTATATAACTATATGATGGGGTTTACGAAATCGCATATGGTTACATGTGTAAATACAAATACATGATGAAGGGTAAATGAGTATATATATTTTACCATTATAATCAATGATTTTAATAAGAAAATAGAAAAATTAAAATGGTGTCTTTTATGATAGGATTATATCAATCAAAAAATTATATAACGCATAACAGTATATCATTATTTATACATCGAGAGGATATGAAGAATTTAGTATAATATTCGGATTATGTTTATATATTACATCTATAACAATAGAAATGGATACTAAATATTTTATACCCATAATAAAAAATTTTCCTACATAATGAAAAAAATAAATGTAAATACACTTAACACCTATACGTGACGTTTTCCATTTGAAAGAAGTGTAATATTATATTTTATTCAATCAGGTATATACTTATTGTAAGGGAAATTTCCGTGCACATTATTTGCTATAATGCTTTTACATGAGAATCAATAAGATACATAAAATTCTTTATAAAAGGATAAATAAATAATTAAAAACATTCTTCATAATACTTTGGTTTTTAAAATAATTATCGCATATGAATAAAAATCCTTTAATATATATAAGAAGGAATAGATTTATATAGAAAACTAAATTATATTTATTACATATTTTTTCATAATACGTATTAATATTGCCTACCTCGTAATTATATTATTTATATTGAACTCTTTATATATTACAATATTTCTTTTTACATAATCATTAATACATAAATATAATGAAATTCATAAAGTACGAAACGTTTTTAAAATAATTTTTTTTTATTACATATTTTTACATTTTATTAATCATAGACAAAAGAATGCATTAAAATTATAATATTAAAAATGTATTTTAATATAGTATGAAGAAGAAAATACAGCAATGTTCATATAATGGCTCAAAACAATACATCATTATGCAAATATATTAATAATATTCAAATCGTCAAAAATAAAATATATTCAAAAACATTTATGAATAATAACAAAACTGGAATTCTATTTATAATAAAATATGAAATAATAATACGACATTAATTTCACATACATTTTAGAGTAAATATTAAAAAAAAATATTCTTGCATATAAGTAATTACACAAATAATGTATTAATAATATTAAAAAGAGTGCATTCAATTATAAAAAAAAGCAATATAATAAATGTATACATATGTATATACACATAGAAATCTCTATATTCAAATGTTATATAATAGTTGGTGTTTCTTTTATAAAATACATTTACAAAAATAAACAAATATATTCTTGAAAATAATTTTATAAATAATGTTTCTATACTTTTATATTGAATATTTTAACCGTTAAAAATATATTTTTGTAAAAACGAAAAGATTGTGTTTTACATTAGAATAGAAATTAGAAAATTTTCAGATATTTTATGTAAACAGTGTCATAAATCTATATTGAAAAATTAAAGCAGTATTTCTTATTAACATTTTTTTTTTATAAGTTTTACTTTATAATTTACTATTATAATTTATATTGAGTTTTTAATGAAATATGTGGTAAATATATTTATATGTTCAATTATTTATATCGAAAATGAAATTCTGTATTTTTTTATGCTACATTGTTACAACAGCCTTAAGACGTTTGTAATAGCATTATTTTGTATAAAATTAAAAAGAATTTATAAATTTCTTTTACTTATTGTTAACATATATTCTAAGGAATAATTTATCACAGTTTTCTGAAAATGATATAATAACTTTGTTAAAATACCTAAAATAAAAGTATCATCGTGATTCATATATATTATAAAAAATGAATTTTTTCACTTATAGAAAATCTATAATATTTCAAATAAAATAATAATTATGAATTCGTAAATAATTCATTTTCTTATTCTCATAAGAATATAAATTATATCAATAATATATTTTTAAAGAATATAATATTTATATAAATATAAAGAAATGTATTAAATATTCTTATTTTTAATTTAAGTAAAGAATTGTGAATAAAAATTTTAACAAGATTATGTATTATACATATAAATAGGATGATGTATTAAATTATATCAAAATATGCTTAACTATTTTTTCAAATTTTGTTATTTATTTATTCAAATTAAAATGAATTTTAATTCAAATAGTATGGAATAAGGTGGACAGTAAAAAATAAAAAAGTACAATTTTTTTTTTTTGCTTTTTGAAAATTTTTTAAAAAAAAATCTGTAATTTAATTTATTTATTATCATTTTCAAATAATGTATTCTACTTATAAATACTACAAATTGTCATATTATATAATAAAGGGAATATTATCGTAGTATAAAATGACAACATAGTTAAGCATCCAATAAAATATAAGTTCGTAAAAATTAAACATGAAACAATACAATCATACAAATATGTATGTAAAATAACATTAAAAATAAATATGCAACAAATATTACTTGTGATAGGTATCATAAGTATTAATATTAGGAAAAGATTAATATAATAGAATTAATAATACATAAGGAACTAAATGAAGTATTGAACACGGTAATTAAGAATATGAAAAAATTAATTTCTTTTATAGAAATATATTTAATCTTCCCTTTTATAATTTATTAAAAATTTTATCTTCTTTTTATTAGATAAAGAATTATTACTATTTATAATGAAAAAAAAAATATATATATATACACATTTCATGCGTAATAAGAATACTCCACTAAGCATTTATTCATTAAAATGTATCTTCTTAATATATTTATCCTATTATAAAACATATTGATGTGATTATAATTTCATAATACTATTATATTCTATGAATATTATGCATAATATATTACTATTATCTGTAAAATTAATGTATAAAATGAAAATATTACAATAAATTGCAAATTTTTTAATTTTTGAAATGAAATATTATTGTATAGCACAAATGTTACTTAATATAACTGAAGTAAACAATCCCATTGTAATATACCGAATTGCAAAATACTATGTCTTACAGTTCATAGCTGTTACATTATAGAAAATTTTAATATATTTTTTTTCTCTATTTAAATAGGTTCTTTATATTTGTTAGGAATACTTTGAGATTTAATGTGCAATAATATCATTTACATTAAAACTTCAAATATGTTTTAATAATGTTTTATTTCTATCATTTAAATATAATCCTATTTATTTATAAAAATATCCCATTGGAAATGATTTATAATATTTAATATTTTTCCTTTTTATCTTATACTTATAAGTAAAAAATATACATATTCAAACACACTTTTTATGTAGAACAAATAAAATTTATACTACGTCAGGATTAAAATAGGAGGGATATAGTTGTTTGCTATTCCTTATTATATGTAATGCAGGAAAAAATAAAATTAAACATTGGTAATAGAATCAGTTTATTCATGATATAAATTAAAATACATTATCATAAATTTTTTCATTTTGGAATTATTCTTTATAACATTTAATGAATTCAGTAATTACAGATTTAAATAACATTTCTTCGAATATCCATTTTTTTAAATATTGTAAAGAAATATATGTAATTATAAGTTTTAATACGTATTACATAGAACAAATCGAATTATATAGCATTAAAACTAAGAACTACTAACTTTTTTAATGTACTAAAAATATACAATGTCTAAGACGTATGTATTGTAAACAACGTTTTAAATAATACAATCCACCGCACATTAATACTTTAATAGAATTTATAGTTTTAAAATATAAATGTAAAAAATAGTATTTCTTATATAGAATACGTTAAGATATATACATTTTTACGTATATATATATAGGTATGAATATAAATTAAAAGCTCATATTACTATATAATACTATATCTTTTACTGTTAGTAATTCTTATTAGTTTTTATACTATTTAACTAATATTCAAAGTTCTTTATCTTGTTTAATAGTATTGATAATACTATTATTTTAATATTAAGACTTAATTAGTATAATGTTTTTAATTAATTCAAATCATTTTTTATTTTGTAAATTAATTGTATTATAACTTATATCCTTACATAATGTTTTTTTAATGATTCCCATATATACTGTTAAACTATAATACCTATTCTTATTTTATATAATTGCAACATTTCATAATCAAATGACAAATTCAGAAATAGTAGAAAAAGTATATTTTAGTAGTTTTCTATTATTCATAAATATATCTTTTTTTCTGAATAAGCTCTCTTCACAAAAACTAAAAAATTTCTTTGGTAGATATTATTTCTTATCTTTTTTTTTAATTTTTATTTTTTTTCTTTTTAAATGTAGTATTGTTCTTATGAGGAATATAACAAATATGTTTCTAAATTAGAAGGTATTAGTAGTCATGGCATTTATCAAGATGATAGAACTTGTACTAATATTGTCTCTTCTGTCCATATTCGCAAAAATGATATTTTAAAACATTTTAGAGTGATAAAAAAATTTTTGAAACATTACAAAACTCATAATTCTTGTAATAATAATAGCTGTTATCATTACTTAAACTTCTGGTTAAACGAAGAAATGAAAAAATTAAAAATATTAAATGATAATACCATTGGTTTGTATAATACATTTATGCAATGTGATCCTGAGGTGAAATAAATAAATGAAAAATGTTATAAAATACACGAAATTAAGAGTGATGCATTTGAATAATTACGGAATTATATGAATTTTACTATCAATACAAAGGTTATATAAAATATAAAACATCAAATATTGTTAATGCTTGTAATTTTGCATTAGCATGCATTGAAGAATACAATGAACTAGTATTTGATTATCTACACAAAGATAAAAGTAATTTACTAAATGAATTGAAAAATATTAAGCAATTAATTGAGGAAAATGGTGTTTTAACTATTCAAAACTGTAATAAATCTATACCAAAGTTACAACCATTACCTCAAAAGCCACAATCACTTTTACCATTATCTTCAATTGTTCCAATTCCAGCTGTAGCTGCAATGGTAGGAGTACTTCCCATTTTACTGTTTTTGTATAAGATTATATTTAATTTTACTTTTACAAATATAAAAAATTTGTATTCTGTCATTTTATATAAAATATATGTAGTAAAAAAATTATATATTTTAATGTGCAATTAATTCATATTTTTTTAATATTAGTTTACTCCGTTTGGGTTACTTTTTCATAGTCTAATTAAAAAGAAGAGAACTATTGTAAATAACTTCGAAGAAGAAAATCATGAATTCATGCAATTTACTCACAGGAATAATGATAAATCTGGGAATACTTCTTACAAGATAGCATACAATTCTGCAGATTATTACGAATAAGTGTATTATGAAACATAAATATTATTCTTAGACAAACCTTATTAATAAATAAAAAAATATAATGTATTCTCAGTGTTAGTAGCATATATATAAAAGTAGTAATGTGAATATATAAATTATAAAACGTAAAACTTAAGAAACAATATATAAAATATATCCAACATGTATTAATAATTGGAATGTAACATTAGTATTATTTTTATACGTACAACTACAATAACATGTGCAATAAGATAAAAATATGAAGAAAATAACAGATAACTATTATAAAATAAAAATGTATTTATTATATAGTAAAATAATAAGAACTATTCAATTTTTCAAAATACTACTTCATATCATGACTATTTAATGCATTGCCTACATATAGTATCAATTATATTTAAGAAAATGTATCTATAATGAAAGTATATAAATAAAATATTTCACAGTACTTATTACTAGGTTTACATGGGGATATATTTCTAAATCTATTTATCTTTCTTGTATAATTTTTTTTTGTGAAAAAAATATGTATTTCATATGATACCTAATTAAAAGAAACTCGTTTATGGAGATCGCATCGCAAGTTCTTGAAGCAGTATATTTTATATGAAAATATTTCAATTACAACATATGCATCATAGTAATTAATGTAGAATTATGATATTCTCAGTTATTATTATTATATATAAAGTAAATGTTACCAAAAGAAAGATCAACTATCATACAAAAAAAAAAAAAAAAATACGTTTTTTTTAAATGTGTATTCTTTCAAAATTCACAAATTTCAAAAATAAATTTTCCACACAAAAAAAAGAGAAGAAAGGGTAAAATCGTAATATATTATAATTATTATGTTTAAAAATACAAAAAAGAAAAATATACTAAAAAAGATAAAATAAAACATTTTTTTTCATACGTTAACATTTTTTCAAAAATGTTCATATATCCATCATAATGCTTTTTAAATACTTCTGCTTAAAATATATCCATAAGCACCTATTTAATCTTTTAATTAAATTATATAAATATAAACATTAAGCAGATTATACACATCCTTATTACTAAGAATTAAGCATCCTAAGTGTTTAATCGTTAATTAAGGTTAATAATGCTGAAGTAACTTTATAAATCCGAATTAACAAATTACTAGCGTCATTTAAACGTCTGTAAACAAGTTTGCTTAATTTAATTTTTTAAAATAGAAAATTTACCCAAAAACATATTGAAATATTTTAATGTAATAATATTACAATATGTTTGAATCCTTCTTCTTCAAAATATAAGAGAAATTGATATAAGCAAAACTCAAATTATTCATCCCCTGAACATGTTTTCCAATTTAAAAGTCTTACTTGGATATCATATTTTTTGCATTGATAACTCTTTAAATATAAAATTCCATTCAATCATATAAATTTTCTGCTATAAACACATTTTTGACATCGAAAGCCAAAAATGTCAATAGTAAATTTCGTAATCATATAACATCATATGTAAGTGCAATGGAGATTCGTTAATGTGTGTAATAAGTAAACATTTTGGAAAACAATTTTGTTTTATTAATAGATACCTTAATATAATTTTACCATTATTAAATCTCTATCACGTAAGAAAAATGCTTTTACAAAATTTACTTCGTTTTTTTCAATAATAGTATGATTAACATACACACTTGTACTTCGTAATCGTCCTCTATCTCTTTGTGAATATTTCTACCTTGCAGTTTTAACAGACTTCGCTACATTTTATTATTATTATTAATTTAATTTACTACCTTTTTACAAGAATATCATGAAAGTGCCACAACATGTTTACGCATTTCTTGAAACTTCTTATTTTTACAAGTTAATTAAAATATGAATGATGATAGTTAAGCAAAAAATAATATTGAAACATTTATATTATTTTTATTTAACACCAGTTATATTGAAATTCACCTTTGTAATTAATATCTATTGTAATAATAAATTAATTATGAAAATTTTTCGTAATACGTACTAGTATCCCCCATGTAGAAATAACCCTGAATAATGTATGATTAAGTAACATACTTAAACGGCATCTACCATGCAAAATTCTAAAGTGATATATTCAATTTTTCATCTATATTTTTAATTTATAAGTATAATCCATTGCACATTTGGGGGTATTGTACAGATTGTTATGTAGCACTATTTATTATGTAAGAATTATTATTTTATAATGTTGTGTTTTTCAAATATTTTAAATCATAATTTTCCTTACCTTTCATATGTAACATTTCTTACATGATTATTACGTCTTCGTACAACACACTAATACTATTATATATAGTTATGGTAGAATACGCATTTTTTTTTGTAACATAATTTGTTTTACTATCAAATATTACAATCTACCACGGATAAAAATTCTTATGTATTTATATATTATGTCTATATGGCATAAAATAAACATTACATTTTCTCTATATTATAAAACTATGAATATTTTCTCCATTTTATTAATCTCTTTTCGTAATTATCCAGAAGATATTTTCCACTAAATTCATAGAACAAGATTTACACGATAATTATTTCAATTTCCTATCATATAATCATTTATGTTAACCTATTTTGTCCTTCTTAGATTACCTGATAATACATCATACCTAAATTAATCATACGCACATATATTAATCTATCATAATATATTCTTTAACTAATTAAATGCCGAATTTTAATTTTTCTGCTATTTATCCTTACATATAATTTAACCTAATCTGTATGGTTTAATTTTAATTATATATATTCAGTGTTTTCTTTTTCTAAAGTCATTTCATTATCCTTTTAATTCATCGAATTTATGTTTTTGCACTTTTTATATTTCAAATGTTTTAAATTATTAGTTTTGTTATCTCTCTATTAATTCTGTGCAGTAAACTACCTTTTTTTATTTTAACATTATTTCACCTTAAAATAAATCATTTTTAATGTTTTTTGTTATTTAATTTTAACTATTCTCACTAATCTAATGTTTTATATTATATTTATATAAAAAATGTTATTCAGGCTGATAAGATATGGTAAATGGACTGTTCTGAAAATTCATTGCTTCAAATTCAGAAGTGTATTCTGAAAATTGGGGCGTTTCCTCACCTAGATTGTTATTATTATTTTTTTTTTTTAGTAAAGTATTATTAAATAACCTTCCAAAGGATGTGAACTGTTATGAAATAAAAAAACAAAAAAACAAGCATAATTATATATATGCCTATATACCTTCACAGATTAAATATAAACTATTACTAAAAATATATTATTTATTTGTCGCACTATATACACACACATAAGTAGCATTTTTATTTTACTTTATAAAAGATGAAACCAATGAGTGAAACTCCCACAACCGATAATGCAGATGGTGTCGCAATCTGCAATATTTTATCCATGCTATTTGAACCATCTTCTCTAAAGACTGGTTCTTCTTCTCCTGGTCCAGAAAAATCCTCTGTATAAGCATGTAATTCCTTCGGAATTCTTCTCGATTCCGGTGCCTGTGCATCAATAAGGGGACGACAATGTATTGTTGTTATTTGATATTCAATTTCTTCCATGGTACATATAATATTTTTTTGGAAATAATCAGAATCATCATCTTTTTTAAATTCGTCTAATAGATCTTTATTAGCTGTTAAATATTCTTGAAATTTTTTGCAGTTAGGACTATTATTAATTTCTGTAAGATGATCACTTATGTAAAATCCGTTTTCGCACACATCATGTAATAACTTTTCACCAATACTATCATACTCCCTCTTAACAGCATTCTCACACATTGATATATCACTATCATTTACAATGCTTTCGGAAAATTTATCTATATCAGATAACAATTCTGACTTTATTATTGCTTTATCATCCTCTAATCCATTAATTTTTTCTTTTATATCATTGATATAAGAATTCCAATCTCTACAAAGCTTACCAGGGATAAAAGATTTCTCTTCATAAATACTCTTCATATAATCCCCAACATCATTTATAAACAAATTTTTCCATTCATTAATAATTGAGGCTGTTCTATAATCCTTATCATTGTTTTCCAACATCTCATGGTGTCCATGTTTATATAGGTCATTATGAAATTTAAATGTAGGCAAGCTATCTATGCTTATCTCCTAAATAATAAAAAAGACACAACAGAATTATATAAATAAATATATATATATGCATATGTATGCATTCTTTGATGATTGAATTTTGTTTATTATATGAAAAATTAAAAATAGAAGAATTATGTAGTATAATACGAAATTTGCTTAAGAAGAAACATACGTCGCTCATTTTTAAAAGATTCTTTGCAAAACACAATATTTAAATAGTATAGCTAGAAGAAAACATAATTCGCTACATAATTTTCCGCAAAATAAATAGAAAAATTAGATAATATAACAATTCCGCCTAAATTATTTCATTACGTCTCTTGATGTAAATAATGTCTTAGAATTAACATTCTAATATTTATTTTTTTTTTTTTTTAATCAACAACTATAATAATATTCATTGTAGCATGAAGTTTATGATTAATATTATTAATAGGTATCGCAAAAATAGTTTAAATTGTACAACTATGAATTCTTCTATTACTTAAAATATACAAAATAATAATATACGTTCATGATAATTTTTTATATATGTGCTTATTATTCTTATTAAGTATTATTTTGTAGAAAATTCCCCTATTAATTTGTATATGTAATTTCTATTGTATATTTTGAAATATATATTGCTGTTTTATTTTAGGTCTGTCTAAAATAAAGGCTATAATAATTCTAGTTGTATAAAAGCCTTTTTTTGTGTATATATGGTCCTTTTTTTTGTATAAATAATATGGCTACGCAAGTATTCAACCGTTTTATTTTATTAAAATTTATCATTTATACCGTTATAATTATATATATTTGTTAATACATAGACTATACAATTATAATCCATATAAATTTTTTACTTTAAGTAAAAAAAACATAAAAATCAAGATAATATACTTGAAATTGTTTCATGATAAATAAAATAATTATTTTTTATTTTTCACTGTCTGTAATTTTTTACAATACCATGTATATATTCCTCTTGTATATTTCCCCATTTCAACATTCGCAATCCTTCTTGTCGTAAAAAAAATAATTCATAGTTATTCGGATAATGCAACATTTTATACAGGAAGAACAATAAATAATAGGTTCTTTACTGTACATAAATTTTTGGTAAACTTAGAAACAAATTAGTTAAAATAACAATGGACAAATTCGGTTGAAGATATGTTATTTAGTTAAATTAATTACGATTTAATTACACTGGAAAAAGTTCATTAGTATAATATATATGTTTTTCCAAAAAAATTAAAAGTAATTTACAGTTAAGAGTTTATAATTCTTCTTTTAGTCTTAAGTTTCATGTATAATAATAATGTATATTTTCATCAGCTTTCTCGACAATGCTACTTCGCACTACATACAAATTTAAATATTATAATCAATGGTTACATAAATACTAATTTTAAAATTATATTATAACAAATAAAATACATTCGAATAAAACATAACATTTTTAAAATGTTAAAAAAAGTGAAAAATATAAATTTTTTAAATTTATTAAAAAATTTTAACCACTACATAAGATATCTATTACTGAAATTCAAATAAATATATCTTTTCCAAGTTGTAAAAATTTATATGACGATTCAAAAAGAAAGTAATTAAAACATTATAATTGAAATTTGCTTCATTCCATATGAGTTTTCACAGTTTTCACTTCATACTCAAAGCGTTAAAATATTTTTATGTAATTATAAAAATATAATTTCATATATATTCCTTGAATAAATAGATACATTTATGTATAACTTGATTATAAGTATGAAGGAAGCTATTTGGGTAGAAATATTTAGTAACAAACAAAACATTTGTAATACATAAAATACAAAAAGAAACGAAACAAAAGTTATAGAACGAAACATAAATAAAAAGTAAGCGCAGTAAAATACCAAAAATTTAATGCATTTTAACAATTTCATTTTTTTTATTAAAGCTTGCTGTTCGCATGAAATGTATGATGTTCATATGTTTCATCATTCAAAATTGTTTTTTAATGAATGAAAAACATAACTAATATTCATGAATTCACATTAGAAGGAAATTCTATAAATAAATATCATATAAGGAATTAAAATGAACAGGAAAATTGAATTATTTAAGTAGTATAATTATTTCCATAGCTAGCATTTCAAAATTCACGACACAAATGTATTTATATTATTAGAAAAACTAAAGTGTCTAAAATAAATAAAAAAATTTTGTTATTTGCAAATGCAGAAATATTTGATGTTAACATTATTTTAATTAAATATGTATAAGTTATGAATATAATATGTCTTCGAAGCATTTCAGTTAACATACATTTTATATGTCATCATGCTACTCACACTTTTTCGTGGACGATTTAAGACACGTCAAGTAGATGTATGCTGAATTAATTAGTAAATAACCCTTTATGCAATTCAGTAAACGTATATGTAGAATTACGAGTTCTCGTTGAAATAACTAAAATATTGGACAAAAGGAATATTCATACAAAACAATAATTTATCACACCCTAATAGAATGCTGATATTTTCTTATTATTAAGATTCATAATACGTTCATAAAAATATATATATTTCGATATATCATAAAACGTAAAACAATCGAATAATTCATTAAAAATTGGGAAAAAAATAAATTTAAATAATTTACTACGTATGGTCAATAAAACTTCATGAATAATTGTCTTCATGCAAATTATTCCTAAAATTAAATAAATATTATCATATTTCTGTTCTAATAATTTTAATTAATAAATTAAAAATTTATCATAGCTATAGAATTAAATATATATATATATATATATTTATTTATTTATATTAAATGTAAACATATTTTCAACTTAAACACATTCGCTTCGTGATATATGGTTGATAAAGCACAAGGTGTGTTATAATGTATTAAAAATTGCCCTTGCACTAATATACTGTTAATTAGCTATAAAGGATTAAGATATTCTATCGAAAAATAATATCAAAAAAAAAGGAAGAGTATTAATAGTCCTATCATTTCTTTGATATAACATATTTTCATTTACGAGACTTCCAACGAAATAAAATAAATATAAATGAAATGTAAACGGAAAATTTTTAAATGTATAACGTTATAATGTATTCCATTTTGTGATTACTTTTTTTTTTTTACCAAAAATTAAAAATTAATAAAATAAGTGATGCAAATGCAAACAAAATAACCTTATTTTTTCCCTACTTATTATTCATTGAAAATCATCATCAAAATTACCCTTTACAAAATATATAACAAAAAAAAAAATTATAAAATAAACTTCATTATTTCACTGTATTGCATATTAACCAAAATGCATTCTATATTATTTTAAATCAATACAGATAATAGTTACCCTTAAATGGAAATCGAGTCTACATCTTTTTATGCGCTATACTTTTTTTATAATATTTACAGTAAAACCCTAAAAGTTATCAAGCATAATATGTGTTATCATTTTACCACTTTTAAACATACCATACTGTATTCAAAATATATAACATTCTAATTAAAAAATATACCTATAACTTTTTAGAAACAATAAGGTTTTTCAGCATATATCCTTTTTCTTTATTAATCCATAAGAACTACCTTTACATGTTCTAATAAGTTTATTGTATATTTAATAATAAATATGAATCCTTTTCTATGTTAATTATATAAAGAAAAATGTATAGATAATTAAAAAACGTGTAAAAATTTGTATACTTAATTCAAAAAATACATTAGTTGCAAAAAACGACAACTTCGAAAAGATAAAACAGAGGATAGAACTATTCAAAAAATAATTAAACAAAGATATTAGTTTCAACATATACCTAAAGAAAACTTAGCAGGATTTTATGTTCTGTTATTTTTTGTAAATTAGTATAAAAATCTCCTTTATCATCTATTCCTACTATAATTTATAGATTTTGTTTACTTAAAAATATAATACATTATATAAATTTTATACCGTGCTAATTCGATAATTTACAATCTACATTATCAAAAATCTGTTGCATGTTCATAATAATAAATGTGGTACATTTATATACATAGCAAAATAATTGTATACTTAGAAAAAATAGAATAAAACTTTAATTTATAAAAATTTTCGATTTTAATTAATTAAATGTTCTTAAAAGAAAAGAAATACACATGATAAATATCAATCCATAAGCCATAAATTGTATGTATGTACATTAATGAGAATTTTATTTTTTAATAGACTCGTTCTTAGAATAATTCAATAAATATAAAGTTTTCGCAAATAAATTTGCTTTATAATTTTCCTGTTTCCTATATTAAATGTTGCTTTTTTTTTTGTGATAAAAAATGTTAATTTTATATTAATATTTCTACAATATTATAAATTATTCTATATTAAAAATGAAGTAATATTTATTATTAATCGTGTCTGTGCAAGGTTATAAAACTAATAATAAACTACACAACATATGTCAAATTTTTGTGTGTTTATCTGTCAAATATGTTTAAAAATACTCAAACTGATTTTTTTTTATCTAATGGACATACCGAGAGTATATGGAATCTTCAAAAATGGACACAAGTGTACATATTAACATTTTTTTTTCTTTAAATAGCCTATTTTTTCGTTGCATGGATAATACGAAAATCCCTAAATATAATATAGTATTTTTTCCTAGATAAAATATTAAGATACTAAAATGTGTTACTTGCTCTGTCTCATTTGCAGTATCCAGATTTAAGTCATTTACCCTCACATGTATTAAACGATGCAATGAATAATAGTGAAAATTTTGAGATATTTTCCTCTTACTGTAAATCAATAGAAAACACTTTGCCAAAATACAAGGAAATTTGTGATCTTTGCTCAAAGGTTGCTAGAAATTTATTATACCTAGAAGATATGCGTACTAATGACACTTCATTTTTTAATAAGCACTGTTATGATTTAAGTTACTGGTTATATGATTATGTATACAATTATCTCAATTATGCGGAAATAAATGAATATTTTGATCGCATTATTGGACAACTTCACGCAGCATGGACAAATGTTAGTAATGAAATATCTGATAAACCAGAAGAACAATGTTTTCCTCAAATCATAGATTATAATAATAAATATGTTAAAAGTATAAAGGTTTTGAATGATTACGTTGAAAATTATTGTACTATAAAAGAAGACATTAATAAAAAGGGTGAAGGCCGAAAATATTGTAAGTATCTTATAGGTGCAATATCACAGTATCATGCATTTGAAGAATTATGCAAAAGAAAGGAAGAATATGACTGTAAAAAGTTAATCGAAGATTATAATAAGTATAACCCAATAAACCTATTGTCTAAGTTGTCGTGCAATGTAAATGATAACCCTCAATATTCTCATTATGCAAACCTTTTAACACAAACATTGGAACCGGATAATTTATCTCCAAATGATATGGTGGAATCAATCGTGAAATCTATGAATACATATAATACTTCTCCAATTTTATTGTTCTTAAAAAAAATATTTAAATCATCAAATTTTGATTTAACAGCCATAGGAGGGTTCAGTTTTGTCGGAATATTCATCATTTTTTTCATTTTGTACAAGGTAAAGTACAAATCAAGAGCAGTAAATATATTATAATATCATTTATAACGGATGCTTATAAAATTTTTATAATTATAAAATAAATATAATATATATATTGTAAATTATTTTTACTTTATTTTTCTATATTAGTACACTCCCTTTTCTCCTTTGTTACGTTCTTGTATGTGTAAGAAAAGAATGTCTAAGTATAATACTGAACAAGATGAAGCAAAGAATGTGTCGTATGAGAATTCTGAATCATATCTCATGACAAAGCATAAAATGGCACATTTATTAGCATATCATACTATAACAAAAGACTCATAATAAATTATATAATATATATATGGAATTGTCTTAGAAAATACTAATGAACTAAATCTAGATTATATTCCCTTTACAAAATAGACGGAAATAAAATAATAACATATATCAACAATTATTTATGGAAAGTTCTTTTTTCCTTTTGCGAAGTTTCTGACTTATTTATTTTCTACTATGCTTTACATTTTTTATCTTCAAAAATAAAAATCATGTAAAAATATGTATATAACTTTTGAATTCTTTTAAATAAGTTATATTATTATGCAACATTTTTTTTTAGAACTTTTTTCATAAAGTCATAAAGTTATAAAATAAATATTATTCATAATGCAATTGATTTGTTTAATATATGGAGGTAACGCATATAAATATGTAAATAATAGACCAAGAACGGACTGATTCATTTTATTGTTTAAATAAAAGAAAACAGAAAAGACTTTAACTTGTTCATAAAGGATTAAAAAAGAAATCTATACAAATGAAGAAGAAAGAATCAACAGAAAAATTACACGCCCAAATAATTATATATATACTAAAAAAAAATTACTTGTAAAAAATCAATGAAACAAATGGTCAAAATAGAAAAATTATAAAACAATTTTTTGCATTAGACGTTCAGTTGTTCCTTAGTAAGTCGAAAAATAGATATTTGTTGGGAATAAAGAAAAAAATTTAAATAACAAAAATGGCTCGTGCATAAGTAACTAAATAAAATATGAAAAATGAAACATTATAATTTTCTCTATTTAATTCATAATATACTTTTTAAACTGTAACCCAAAAAGATAAAATTAAATGGAAATATATTACAAAAGACGATAAAAAGAATAATTTTAACGTGTAAAAAATTTCTTTTTCGTAGTGTAGAATGAAATTAGTATTTTCAGCATATTTATTAAACTATGTATACTTAAAAGGTAGTCATTTTAAAACGGATAATTGATACCATTTTTAGGCAAAAATTGTTCAATATAATAATTTCCCTTTGCACATAGAGAAATGAGCAATTTTGATTAATCCTGAAGAACGATATTTTAAATATTCTAAAATGAGGGGAAATAAATAATCGTACATCATTTTATATATAACATTTTATAAAACTACGAATAGTACAATAGTATGAAAGTTACATTTTACAGCAGTAATTTGAACACTTATGGAAAAAAAGAACAAAAAAAGAGCCTGTAAGAACTAAAAATGATATTTGTTAAAGTTCTTATAAAAAAAAAATTATAAATTTTTTTAATTCTTTAAGTTGTCATATAACAATTTATTATAAATATTTCCTACAATTAATAATTATATAAACTATTATAGTTTATAAAAAAAAATTGCATATAATGATCGCTATCCTAGAATAATATATGTAATGTTAAAGGGCTATACGTAAGAACGACGATATTATTCTTCACAAATATCGCATGCAGTAAGTGAATTTTAATACAAATTAAAAATCATCAAAATCGTTCATCTAATAGCGTTATGCAAATCATTTATATTTAAATATTATTTTATTAAAATATTGAATTAATTTAAGTGAATGAATATTCTATTACCATAATAATTATCACGTATGTCTATATATGTACACACCAGAAAAAAGTACATATTTAGATTATATTTTCATAAGAATGAATCTAATGAACTATATTGGTATTTTATTAGTTTATGAATATTACTTCATTTTTTGTGTACTCTCATAATATATATGTAGTTTTATTTACGAAGAATAAATAAAACAACTTAAATTACTTTAGCTAAATTGGATATTATAAAAATGAAAAGAAAATATTATATTGCAGAAAGTGATTTCAACAAATGTTTTGTTATTTAAATATTATTACTTTTCTCTTTACAATATAATACGAAAAAAAATTATATTTCTTATTTTTCTATTTCATTAGTGGAATAGAAATTAGTTTTATTTAAATTGTAAATTACCTTATAATTAATTTCCCTAATGTTCATTTGTGATTTACTACTTATTATGTTCATGAAATGAAAACAAATAATACTCTTACCAATTTGTCTATAATGTTACATTATGTATATACTACTCGTAATATATATTTTTTTATTATAACATAATAATTAGGTAATATATATATTTTTTATTTATTTGCTAATATAATTTTAGAATTATATACATAGATAATTTATAAGACAATATTATCAATTTTATTATTATTTCAATAATATATAATATATTTTTTAGTATTTATACATTGTGTTTTTGTAATATAATAATAAATTACATTGATTTTTTTTGTTATACGTATTGCTTATTTAATTTTAAACAATGCTTCGAACTATAAGAATTTTCTGCAATAATATATGAATAATAATACTATTAATTAATGATATTTTTAAACTTATTTTATTAAAGCACATAATTATTGTCCTAATACATCTATTATAATAACTAACTCTCGTGCTAAAGTACAATTAAAAATGTAATTAATAATATAAACAAAACATTAAAATAATATCCTATTATTAAAATTAAAAATAGTATATACTGACATTTTTGATATATTTCATATTTAATTATATTTATAACAACTACATTGTGTGTTATATAAATATAATCGTTATACATAGTGAACCAATATCATATGTAATATACCAGTTAAAACAGAGATAAGAGGATGAGAAAATTTTCGTTATCATAACACCTGCACTAATCAAAATATAATACATGTATCATTAAAAAAATAAGTCTAATAAATAATACTAATAATACGATAAAATAGCATTCGTTCTGAAATAATACACTTTATCTTTTAAAATATTAACTTTTCTCAAATTATTAAGAAAATACATGTTCTAGCAGTATATATAAAATGGATACTTAATTTTGACCATAATAATTTTAAAATTTAAAGGAAACATTTCTTTAGTAATAAGAAAAGGTATTTTTTTCAGAAAAAAAAATATATATGCACTTTGAGTATGTAAAATTTTAATAATAGCTTTAAATTATTTTGTCCAAATAAATGAAACTGTATTAAAAGTTATGTGAAATTCCTATGTTATATTTTTAAATATACAATGGAATTGTAACAGTAATTCTTAAAACAAAATACGATATATTTATATATTATCTTATAACATTATTATGTAATTTCTATAATTTACTTTTCTTTATATTTTTATTATAAAAATAGTTAAAAATTGCTTAATATAATTACAATAGTAATTTTGCATTTATATTTTAAGAAATCCTAAAGGAAATACTTGTCCTTTAACATATATAATATCATATTACAAATGAATCAAAGCAATGCTTGATACATAAGTGGATTAAATTCTCTTATTATATATATATATATATATATATATATATATATATATATATATTACCAAATTGACCATTTATTTTCAATTTCTCAACATAAATATAATGGCTACTGCAACACATGAAGAATATGTAAAGTTTTTTTTTATTATTACATAAATATATGTGCGTCATCTTTTAAAAATTACTGGGATTTAATAATGTAATAAATTAATATTATAAAATATACACTTATATAATGCATATAAATCGTTTAATTTTTTATTACTAGTATAAACTTGCAGATGGATATATGTCATATAAGAGTGAACTTGATTCTTACCTAAATGATTCACACAGCCATTATTATTCCTATTGTAAGTCTATTATAAGTTCAGTCTTAGGAAATAATTTAGACTATATCCGAACATGTGTAGCTTTTTTAAAATATGCGGATACTTTAAGAAATAGAGATTCCCTCTTTGGTAATACTATGCATTGTGAATATTTGAATATTTGGTTTAAAGAACAACTAAGAAATATTTCAAATAAAATATATGATGTATCACAATTTTACAACATATTGAATTCTCATCACCAAAGTAATCAATTTGTCAATGATTTATGTAATGGAAAAATAAAAGATATTGATGATGGTCTGTTTAAAAATTTTCAGTTTTTACATAATTTGTATTATAATCTTAATATATATCAATCTATTTATGAAGATCATGATGAATTAAGTTATTGCAATTCAGCTACCAAATGTAGAGAATCATACGAAATGGAAGTAAGTAACTGCACATCAACTAATCCCAGTTTACTCTGTAAAGAATTAATGAAATTTAAGGAACAATATAATAGTGAAATGCAAATAAAAGAAAAATGTCCAAATATAGAAAAAAAAATTTTATCATATCCAGGACATGAAGATACAGCACAACAGTTAGAAAGTAGAGATTCACAAAGCGCCTTTCAGACAAGGTCTGCTTCAAGGGGAGAAGATTCAAGGGAAGTGGGTTCTTCAGAACCTAATTCAATACATGATAGCATTGTAATCCCTGTTTCTGTAATATTACTAATATCTTTCCTTTTTTTAATTTTTTATAAGGTATATAATAATAATTTTTGATAAATTTAAGAATTCATCAAAATTCATTTAATACATTTTCATAATAATTTGGTAAGCTAATTATAATAATAACTTATATTTGCATATATACATATATTGTAATATAGTTTATTCCATTGGGATCATTCTTACGCCCTTGGACACAAAGAAAAAAAAAAATGCGCAATACTAAATACGAACATGATGACCATTTATTACATAATTCTGAAAACGAAGAAACAGATACGCAGAACACCATATACAATATACTATATAACTCTTCGTAAAATTAATAACTTAAATATAATTTCTAATGAATATTCTTTCTAGAAAAATGATGATAATACATGATAGTATATTTTAAAATATAAGTCGACATAAAACAGTTAGTACAATAAAATTTTTGCATGCAAAATAGTAATATTTCAATAATATTTCAAAGCTAAATCCTAAAAATTTTCTGGAATTAAATATCAAATAACAATAAAAATATAATATAAAAAGAAATTAAGGCAAAATTCTAAGCATAAAGAAGAATGTAATTAAAGTATATAAGATGCATGTACGAATATATTTAATGAAGAATATACAAAAAACGTGTAAAAATACTTAAACATATGGTGTGCTAAATATATCTCAGAATTTTAATGTATATATAATAAAATTAATCATTTTATAATTAAATACAATGTAGGAACATTCAAGGTAAAAAAAGAAACATAATGATAAAAAAATTTATTTAGTACACATTATTGACAACAATAGTAATTGTAATTCAAAATAAAAAGTAAGGAATAACATAGTAATAAAAAAACAGATATATAATATATTTATCTGTAACAATAAAGGTAACGTAAAGTATATAGATTATGTTAAATATCATATAATTTAAGGATTTACAACTATACTAATTTATATCAATTAATTATATATATCGATTAATATGAACACAAGTATGAATTAAGCATCTTCAATATTAAATACATAGTGCACGTCAATTTATTTAGACCCCATATTTTTTTACATTAAGTAAAATTATTCATATAAAATACATTGTGTATGTTAATAATATATTATATATAATACGAGAAAATAATATTTTATCTAATATTACACCTGCATTTTTTGGTACAGTGGCAATAATATTTTTTATATTATGCTTATTTTATAAGATATATAAAAAATGAATTCGCAAAAAATATATATATATTCTAAAAATAGTATTAAATAATATTAGTATACAACTCTTATCAACAATTATATATGCTCTTAATTCTTTAATATATGTTTTAATAATATTTTATTTCTTTTTTCCTCTCATTTCATAAGATCATTCCAAAGAATAAACAATTTGCACCTAATTTTAACTAAGAAATCATTCAAGATTTATTCTAAAATAATTCAGAATTTGAGGACATTCAGCCACAAAAGAGAAGTAGGAATGTACCTTATCACTCAGTATGAGAATTCTTTATCCAAATTAACATAGCATATAAGCATAATAGTAAAATACAAATTAAGACACGTACACTATATACTACACGCAATTATGTTTTATGACTAAAAGAGAAAAATAATAGAAAAAAAAATTTACAATAAATAATATACATGTAATAATAATACAATTAGTAAATAAAAGATCATTCCTTTGGAATATACATAAGATACGAAAATATGTAAAATTCAAAAAATTAATAGTAATTAAACATATTAAACATTTATGATATCATATTTTATATATAGCATAATGTACTTTTCTTAAAATGTTATATGTATCATATGAAGATGTAAAATTCTACGTATTAGTTATAAAATGAAAAAGAAATAAGTATGAATATATTACAAAAAAAAGGGTGAAAGAATTTTATGTATGGCTTCATAATCTAAACCAGATTGAATTGGTTATCATATTATCGACTAACTGCCAAATGTGCAATAATAAAAAGAAATTTTGTGAAATAAATTAATATTGAAATTACATAAAAGTAACAGGATAATGCCTATAAATAAGTGTAATGGGTAATTTATATAAATACCAAAAAAAAAAATTAAATATGGAAGGTTATTGGAAAATGAAATTCTAACCATTGTGTCTATGAACGCATCTAAAAGTCCTACTGATTTAAAAAAAAAAAAATTTTCTAATATGTTATTTCCTATTTAATATTTAAGAATAACCAGTAATATTTTCTTCCATGTTTTTTTTTTGTCATTTTGTTTTATTTCTTGTCTACTTGTTATAATATATACAACAATTTTTTACATTAAAACATATATTTTGTAATTTATTAATATGGAAATTTATCTTTCATTAATTACAAAATCAAAATTGTTTTTTTATAAATCGTATAAAAGCTAATTCATGTAATTTATAGTGTCACGGAAATATATATATACACTGGGTAGTATTTCAATACAATTCTTAAGGTTTTCTACGTCCTACTTTGAATTTATAATATTAATTTAATTAGGGATTAAATGTTGTAAAGAAAATAAGGAAATTTTCTATTTTTCTTACAACCAAAGACATTTTGTTTGCATATGATCACATAGCATGTAATTTACATGCTAGTATACATCATAAAAAAAAAAAATTTCCTTTTTATTACAATAATTTTATTATCTATTAATTGTTCATAGTATAATAAAAAATATTCTATTAAAGTTATCTTATTATGTATACTGAAATATGCAAGATCTGCATTAGAGAAAAAGTCTATAATTTTACTTTACAATAAAAATGAATTTTCTGAATGATTATCTATTAAGAATTTTTACATAAAAATAATGTTTTAATTTATTTACTTTCATCACATATACTTCTATATAATATAATTTTAAAGAATAAAATTTTGTTCCATTAGTTTGTTTGCAATCTATAGTGTTATAATCTAACATAAAAAAAATTAAATATTAGGAATATCTATCCAGAAAGCTTAATACATATATAAAAGGTACCTAGTTATATCCTCATGTAAATAGTATTCATGATGAATTATATTGAATAACATGTATTTTCAGAAAATGTTCAAATATATTCCATCATAATACATATAATTATATTGATATTTTATGTATAATTTGTAAATCTAAAATTTTACTTAATACCATATCCTTTTATACTTTTCACCGGATATCCCTTTTCATCACAAATTATCCTCTTTCTATAGCATCATTTTGATATGTAATATATAAAAATTTTTTATGTTCAATAGGAAAATGAGCAAACCATAAATAATCATGTATGAAAATAATCAAGTCAACAAATATAAAAGTTTAAAACATTTCTCTTTTTTTTTTTTGTGCTTCTTTGTATTACATAGAATAGTTTAACCGGTTTGGTAATGTCATCTTTGCAAATTTATGCGTATATAATGTTTCATAATGAGAAAATATACTTAATATAAAAAGTTTTATATTCGATAGTTAATTTTATAAGATTTCGCAAAAAATAAAATTTTGTTAATAGTAAATACAAACGTAATGCACACTAAATAAAAATGACATATACAATGAGAAACGTTTATAAAAATATAATACTGTGAATCTTATTTTCCATTCTTTGCCTTATCAACATAAAAATTTTTCTTTATGAAACGTTTTAAAGTTAATATATTGTTCGCAGAAAATATATATTTATTCATAGCAAAAACACAGATAAATATATATAACAATAAAGCTTACTCCATTTTCCTTTTTTTTTTTTTTATCTATCCCCTTTTCTTTTTGTAAAGAATATATATTTGTCTTATATATAGTAGTGTTAATAACATAAAAGCACACACTGTTTTGTATGAGTAAAAGAAAATACTCATTCAATAATAAAGCAAATTATATTCTCACTGTCATTCTATAAACATTCAAAATATGTGTACTATACATTTGTATTTTTTATTTATATTCGTAGTAAGTTATAGGAGGTACGTTTATTTTTATTTTTTTTCCAAAATTTCCCTAGCTGTTTTATTTCACCTAGCATAATATTTAAAATGTAATGGTGAAACAAAATTTTAGCTCAAATTACATTTATAATCATTCATGAAATATAATATTTTTCCTAGTAACAAGTTAAATAAGAATATTTTAATATCATGATTTTTTTTTACAAAAAAAAACATTCCTTTTTATTTACTGTTAAAATTTGCTATGTAACATGTGCATATGTTGACTAAAAATAAAAAAAAAATTATGCGTTTTTATATTGTAGTATAATTACAAATAATGGAAATTATAAACATAATTTTTCTCGGCATATATCTATATTCAATAATTCTAAGGGAATATATGCTAATATCTACAGTGTCACCTATCTACTGTTTTATATAGATAAGAATTAAATTTAAAAATCATACTTTAATTTTTCGAAAGCACCACCAGCATATATTCTAAGAAACAGCCTATAATCAACCAACTAATATATATGTTACAGTTCCTAATAAATAATAAAGCAAAAGTTTTCCAATTTTTATCTTTTTTCTATGGTTTTTTTCATTTAAGCCCTTATCAAGAGTTTTGTTTTTGAAACATCTGTCAACGTCACTAATTATACATGATATAACATCTTCTACCTGGGAATCAAATCCTTTGAGGTTTTCTTTTATACCCGATGCAATTTTCGAACATGGTGATGAGTGTTTTGTTTTATGTGATGTTTTTACTTTTAAGAGACCACTATTTGTTTCACTTCCTACTTTATTTTCTGCTAATAATAATCGACATTTTCGTAAATCTACCGTTCTAAGTAAATTACACCTTTTATCCAAATTCGTACAAGTATTCTAAAAAAAAGGCATAATTATGTATTATATAATATTTTACATAATTCTATATTAATAAACACTATTTTTTAACATAAAACATATAAAAATAAGAGAATCTTAAAATTTTTTTATACCGCACTACTATAATATTCGTTCGTCCATATTAAAAGGATAAAAGTAAAAATTTTAATAAAAAATGAGAATATCATTTTTAACTTCAATACACAATTTTTTTATTATCAAAATTTCTGTATTCAAATTTTTAGATATATATTTATCTTTTCTATGATAAAAAACACCATATATTTTTTTGTGTATCTCTTTAATTTATTCTATTTTATCTTAAAAATATATTGAATAGAACATGTATGTTTCTGTATACAATATATAGAAAAATATAAAAAAGTTAATTAACTAAAACTGTAATTTAGTGTAATAATAAAACAAAGATATTTATTAAAATATAAGATATTTTTAATAAAATATATTGATTTTTAATATACATTAAATACTTCATTTATAATATAATAATAAAAAAAAATAAATATTTTATAAATTCTTTTTAAAAATTATTATATTTATCAATTTTAAAATCCCTTCATTTGCTTAAAATATAGAACGTAAAAATTACGGAAGCTTAGATAGCTAAAATAATAAAAATATATTTCAATTTTAATGCCACATCTAACTATTTGATAAATTTTTATATAGTAGTTATAAAATGCGAAAAATTCTAACATATAAACGAATATTACTAATAATTATCGCCATGAATATTTTAAATAAAAAAAGGTTAACACTTAATTCTTTTATTTTATATAAGTTATAAGATACTCGATATTGGTTGCAAATATACTTTCACATCCTTGTAAGGATTGCAACGATCTCTTAAAATGCATTTTAAAAATTTACTAGCCAAACTATAAAAAATTCATATATTAAAACATATTACTACAAAGAACTAGATTTGCATTATTGCTTGTTCGTAATTTGAAAAAGCTTATTCTACTTCTAAAAAAACAATTTTCATAAGTTATAAATTAAAAATTATTTCGCCTTAAGTAAATAGGAGCAAATAAAATACAAAGATAAAGTGAAAGTTAAACAAGAAGGCTGTAAATAAGTAATAGTAGATACAATAAAAATACTCTATGTGAATCAAGGAATTCAATACTTAATTCACTTTTATCATTATTTATGCATTTCTAGAGATAATTTTGGTTGTTCGTTGTGTAATATTTTTAGATTTTTTGTCAATTCTTTGGAATGAAAAAATAACCATCTTCTTATTCAATGAATTTTTTGTAATATTTCTCCTGTTGTTCAAATTTGATAACACTTTTTTCATTATTAATTCGTATAAATTAAAAAACACATTCATAGATATATATATATAGTTCCATATAAATAATTAACTATATGTACTATAAATGTATAACGTAATTCACGTAATTTAAATAACCTTTAATATTTTTAACTTAAAATATTTTTTTTTTATTTAGTATTTTATATTCCAGAAAAAATATGGTTATTATAGTCAGTGAGGTAATATTTCTTAATTTTAAAATGCTTAATAACTAATAATCAATAGACGCATCGTGTTTTTTTATCTATTATAACATCATCTTTACGCTATCAATGACATATTTCTCCAATTTTCTGCCAGGTGTACTGAACATTGATGCACATTATGATATATTTAATTTTGCACATTCGATAGTTACACTCCAGTCATAAAACTTTTTAATTCTTCCTATAATTCACTAAAAGTGCAGTAACCAAAAATTCATTTTATGCATATTGCAACTTTCTGCCAACTACAAGTTCTATCTTTTCATTAAATGACAATATAAGATTCTTACAGCTCATATCCTGATTTATAGCGTAAACTTTTTGATTTTATTCGATGAGCTTCAAATTGGAACATTACAAATTATAACCACATGCCATATCTTCGTATTTTTCATTGCATTTATTTTTCTTTACATATGTATTATAAGTTGTACATTCGAAGTTCACACTACATATGTACTCTCAACCACTATTTATATTGTCAAGAAATGCACTTGAAAAACACATGTGTCCACTGCAAAGTACATATTATTATGTTTGAATTCTTGTTAATTAAAAACAATATAAACCAACACTAATACATATTCATTTTAATGTAATGTGTTTAATTATGACAAAATAAAATATTTATACTGTGTAACGAGAATCTACATTAGAAACCAATTACTTTATATATGGTAAAAATGAGTTCTTACCAATTCGATATAAAAACAAAAAATAAAAGAAAAGAACCAAACATAAGAAACATAGGAATTATGCTATAATAAATGGATATATAAAAATAATTAAGAAAAAGATGTAAACTATTTGTGCATAATACTATTAAATAATGAAAAAAAAAAAAAAAATATCCCTTTAACATAATTCTCAAAAGACTATAAATCCTATTTTTAGAAATGACCATTAATTTTTCTATTCAACAGATAAATATGTCTATAGTAAAGTAAAAAATGTAATTAATGAGAACTTTGCTATTCAAACAAAATTTAGAATATATACTTATCGTACTATTACTTTTACACTATATCTTCAAATTCGCTTATACATATAAAATAAAGGTAAGTGATTTTCTAATATTACCAATTTACAGTGAAAATTATTAGAAGTATATTTTAAATGTGCATATTCCAATTATCCATATGAACAAATAAGAATTTATTATATTTAATATTATAAAAATTCAAAGCTAAATAGAGCATAAATTTAATAATTTAATATAAATCACAACATTCCATAATGTATTTGATTAATAAACTATTTTTCGAATTTCAAAAAATTATATTCACTTATTAATTCCTGATTTTCCATAACACAAATAAACGACTTAAAAAGAATTATTTCTATAACATTAAAAAAAAGGTTATGCATTATAGAAAATAGTATATATTTTATAGTATCAATATGATTCCAATATCTTACTTCCTTTCATAACTGTAAATAATAGTAGAGTAACTCGTTCAATTATATAATATATTAGAGAAATTATTTAAAATGGCATTTTACACATTTAAATTAGTATTTATATATCATTTCTGTTATTTATATGAAATAAATAAAAAGACAATAATATTTAACATAAAAATAACAGAGTAAAATATGTTCACTATTTTACTTATCAAAATTAATCATATAGCAAACTTATTCATAGCAACTATATTTCATACTTAGAACTATTTAATATATAGAAAAACGGAAAGTTGTATACTTGACCTTCATTTCTTTCAAAAATTTAAACATAAGTATATTTATATATAAATACACTTATTTTATATCTATTTTTTTTAATTAATTACCTGTAGAAAAAATATAAGTTTTTATCATTATTATGCTTATGTAATTTTAACCTTAAATAATTCCTCGTATTTTTTTTGGTAATTCGTATTATCTATTTTACCCAGTATTTTTTCCCACACTTGTATCATTTAAATATTAATAATTTACATAATATACACATTATAGTATATATATCCATTCAAGTATTAAGCTTCTTGTAATTTTCCATATAATTTTATCCCTTAGGTATAAAAAAAATTTACCTGCATTTACTTATATTGGATTCTGTCAGTTAAATATAGGGAATAAAAATCAATTTTAAAGTTTATTCATTTTATATATATATAATAAATTTTTTAAAAATATACTTTTTTTTTCTTTCAAAAGATATAATTTTTTCCATTTTTCATTGCATCACTATAATTTTTAAATATATAAGTTTCTATCTGGGTTTTTGTCACAAATATATAATACTACATTATGGTAATATATTATTCGTGTAATTTCGTATAATGTAAATGTTAATTGTTCCCTGAATATAAATTATTATAATGAATTAACGGAAAATGTTTATTGTAATTACTATTAAAATATAAATATATTCATGCTTAAACACAATTATGTATTGTAATCATTAGTTTATGTACATAATTCCTACTTTATGTATTTCATATATGCCCACATTGACGTCGGTGATTTTATCAATTTTACATCATTTTAATGTATATTATAATTTAATTCACTTCTTTTTTTTACTACTTTTATTTTAAAATGTTAGTATTAAGTTTTATAATATATGAATCAATTGTATGTTTTAAATATCCTAAGTAAATAAAATTAAAATTTAACAAAATAATTATTTATATATCACCAACAAATTATACTAAAAAAAAAATTCATATACAATAATTATTTTTAGATACATGCACTTTTTTTATATATTTATTAATATTTTGAAAGCATAATCCTATACGTTATACAGAAAAAAGATGCAAAAGCAATGTAAAATTTGTTTTTTCTTATCGTTGTACATAAACAATATGCATATAAATTTGATATCTTATAATTCTTGTTATTATAATAATAATACAACTTTTAAAAAATTTTATAAATATGAGTTCAATTAATTATAAAATTTGGAAGTGGAGTACACATATGTTTAATTGCACATTTCTTCTTATGTAACATATTACATATAGAATAATTTAATATTTCTAATTTAAAATACACATAAGCTGAAATTTTGAGAGGTAAATTATTTTTTTATAACATATATAGTGTTTATTTATATTGTTCGATTGTTCCCTAATAGAATATATGAATATAACATAAATTTTATAATAATATTTAGGGTGTTAATATATTTGGTATACGATATATGAATTCATCTTCATTTATTTTTATATACACACTTTTGTTATATTCCTATTTATAACATAATTAAATAATTTTTTATTTGTTAAGTCACTTAAGAAAATATTATTAATTTTAATATTATTCTAAAAATACATTTATTACAAACTACTCACGACACAATTAATCACATTTTTTTATATATAAGTATAATGAATGAAATACTGTTATTCTATATTATATAAATTTTATCAACGAATAAAATAAAACATTTTGTTTCCTATGGGATAAAATGGATACTATCTGATAGTACTTTTAAGTTAGACTAAGAATATTATTTGTGAAATACACAAAATAATATTAAAATAAATAATTAAAAAAAAATCATTTTTTATGCTCTGATATATAATTAATATATATTTTATCGTATATATTTTAATATGCTTAAATATGCATAGAAACAAGCTTTTATATTACTCATTTACTAATATTTCGCATTCGTTATGCAGCATTATTACTCATAATGAAACATAAATAAAAAATATATTTTTGCATACGCCTTAAATACCCGCATATAAGTAATAACGCATAATGATATAAACAATATTTGCCACACATATAAACATATTTATCATTCAAATACATATATATACGTACAAATATAAATATCACAAAACAAATATAACTTAATATTCCATAATAACGATGATTTATTTAATTATATGGAGTGTTTTTTTTCCAAAAATGTTGTAAAATTTCATAGTCAAATAATATTGTAATATAAGTGCCCTCACATTTTTTAAATTTTTGTTTTAGTATTTTTTTAATCAATTGTACTCAGTATAAATGTTAACATTATTACTACAACAATTAAAGATTTTATACTTGATAAAAAATATTCATCGAATTTCTAACATTTCAAAACGTGCATTAATGTCACACCAATTGCTATTGTATTGATATTTTTTTCATATATACAAATATTAATTAAATCAATTATTTCAGTTAATTAGGATGTCTGGACCTAAAGTGGATAGCGTATTAAAGTCTTTGAGGGAGGATGTAAAAATGTTTTCTTACTAAATTAATTAGCTAAATTGTTTTATCATAATAGTATTTTATTGTTTGTACATCCTAAAAACAGCTTTTTCAAAATAATCCATAATGTATATATATTCTTTTAATTTTTCATTTTATTTTCAGTATACTTTTCAAAAACATCCTGATATTCAGAAGTTCTACAATGAATTAGAAGTGGCATGCTATAATGATTTTTCTAATTCTTGTAAAAGGGTATTAAAAAATGAGCAAGAAATCAATGAAAATATTAAAAAATTTTATCATAAAATTAATTCGAATCAGTCAAAATTATCATTAATTAATGACAGTTTTACTGTTTTTAAGAGAGAACTGTCCAAACGATGTATGTATTTTAAATATTGGTTTTATGATCAAGTGATAACTAATGGATTTGATAACGAACAAATTTCACAAATTTTTAAACTTTTTGAAAATCACGATAATAATATAAAATTTAATATGTCATATCTACGTGAGGGAAAGAACCCTAAAGATGATGATGCTTACACATGGCATATATGCACGATACTTTATTCCACTTTGGATGATGTTAAAAAACTGAAATTGTCACTTGATTATATAGAAAATTATGATAAAACCAAAAATACAAGTACTATATGTAATGTAATATGCAACAGTGAATACAAAGATTATATTAATGAAATCATTGAATTATGTAACAGTAAATCTCGAGATAGTTACGAACAATCAAAATATCTTTGTGATGAGTTAGATGAACTTAAAAAAATTCATGATATTCATGAGTTATTTAAGATGCAATGCAATGTGGAAGATGCATCATTATCTTGTGGTTTACAGCAAGCAATCTCTTCTTCACGTACTACAAACCTAAATGTGAATAGAACTATATCAGCATCCCTCTCCACTGTAGCATTATTTGGAATTTTCTCCTTTTTATATAAGGTAGATAAAATTTTGATCAATATTTTATTATTTATTTTTATGAATAATTATCCTTCAACATTGTTGTATAATTATTGAGTAAATGTAATAATTTTTTTTAAATACTAGTTAACACCATTCGGTCCATGGGTACGTAATCATGTCCTAAGTACAAGAAAAAGCTTATTTAAGGGAAATGAAGAAAATACTGAAGAATTACCTGAAAATTTACTAGATTACATGGACACAAATTCTCGAAGAGATAACCATAATATAGGGTATAATGCTGTATGATATACATAATGAAAAAATAACTTGTAATATTAACTGCTTTAGTTCATTGAATTTAAAATTATATAAAATTTTAATATATATATTTTGAGGTTAAATATAGCAACGAAAAAAAATATGTAGAACAATATATTGTCCACTATTGTACAAATATAATTAAGTAAAATAAAATGTATGAATATAATACTAGAAATAGGTGCATGAGAAAATTAATGATGAAGAAAATATATGTATATATATTAATAAATGGAAAAATATATTTAAACTAATTTAAAAATATTCACCTATAAAATAAAATAATTTCATTAATACCCATTTACTTCCCATAAAATGCTATAAATTATATATTAGCAAAAAAATAGAAGCGTAAACTCATTATCAATTCAAAAGTACAACGAATTATCTAAGTTAGTGTAAAACTAAGTAATCCTTAGAATTTAAATAACTTTAACATCTAATAAAGTTATTAAGAAAGAAGTTACAATAAAAAAAAATTTAGGAAATTATAAATAAAAAATAATTTATTCCATGTAAAATATGATTTTTACAGTGTTAAGAACAAAGCAGATAAGTATTCATTAGAAAGGGAAATAATATTTATTATAAAATTGAAATATATGAATTTTAATAATTTTCTAACAAATTAAAAAAGGTGACACATGGTATTAACAATGAAGTAATATCTTATGTACATATAAATCGAAATCATAACGGATCATAAAAGGTAATTTTCCCATGTTATACAATCACGTAGTTGCTCTACAAACTTAAGAATATTACAAATTTATATGAGTTAAATGGTTATATTAACTAATGTAAAAATTTATTAAAATACTAATATAAGTAAATATATTAAAGAGAATTATATTTTAATAAAGATCATATAATAATAAAGTGGGCATAAAATATGATATAGTATAGATATATAACAGTATAACAATAATATAAAAAAATAGATTATTAGAAATTTGTGCAATTAACGTATTTAATATAGTACCATATGTTTAATTTTATATAAAGTTTAAAGTAAAACTTACTAAAATTAAAGAAAAGGTGTATAAATATTATATGCAATAAATAAAAAATGAAGCAAGCGAAAAATGGATATATACAATGAAAAATTGGTATATGTGGAAAATGTTCATATAAAAGTTAATATAATATATAATTTTTAATATTTATTACAGAATTTAATAATAGATTATATTATATCTTTAATATATTTATCATATTGTACTCTTTATATTTATAGTAAAAATACACATAAATTCATTTAAGAAGAAAAAGAATACAAAAATTTTCGCATGCAAAAGAAAAACTAATTCAAAAAATAATATTACAATTTATTATTTTTCAATTATCGTAAATCCGTAGATATTAATTAAATTGTTATTTAAATAATTATTACTCTAATTAATTTTAAGGGATAATACATGAAATAAACATACAAATAATAAAAGAATATAGTACTTATAGGGATCTAAAATTTAAAATAAATGAATTAAATTTAAAAATTATTATTTATATTCATTACAACAATATAAAAACAAGTATTAATATATAGAGATGCAGAAAAATTATATAATATAAAAAATAACAAGAAAAATATATATGAAATATAAAAATATAACCATTTACAAAGTCACATGTATTGAATAAAATATTTATTTATTCAAATTAACAATTGTATAATAAAAAATTGATAAAAAATATATAACATGCTTTATATGAAATGTCTAAAATTTTGTATGCATTTCAAAGCAATATACACTTGTAACAATTATAATGCAAATGTATTTCTTACTTTTTGCGGTTTTTACGTTTTTTGACATAAATTTACAGTTCTAAAATACATATCAGAAAATTATTACTAAAATTCTTTATTGGTAATATCATGTAAATATTGTATTATTAATAATTATAATTGCATTTCTTAAATAAACAATACTTTTAGAAAATTCATAGCTTATGTATTTAATTAAATTCTATTTAACATAATATATATATTAATATAATAAACTTCAAAAAGTATTAATAAATAATAGTATCCCTTTTTAAAAAAAAACTATTAAAATTAAAAATTGCAGCAAAGAAAAAATATGTATTGCCAAACAAACAGTATATACTGTATTATGAATTATACATAAAAATACAAAAATTAAACTATAAATATATTATTGATTGTTACCCTTAATTTATATCTATATTCCAAAAAATAAAAAATAAAACCTATATCATAACATAAAAATAAGCAGCAAATGTAATGTATGCGCATGTTATAAAGGAATAATAGAATGAAATAGCTCCTACAAAAAAAACAATGCCTTTATATGTAAATTCTACATATTATACTAACCATAATGTCGAATAAATTAACAAAGGTTATTTAAATAAACAAAAAATAATATAAATATAATATTTAATATATGCTATGCGCATACAGAACCTAATTTTATACTTATTAATTTATGTACATATAATATGTGTAAATGTTTATAAAATATATTTATTTTCTTTTTAATTAGTATACACTAATATTATAAATAATATGAAAATAAATATAATGTTAAAACTGTATTAATATTAAAATCGAAATATATAATTTAAAAGTGGCTAATTTATGCTACTTTTTTCTTAACAATACTACGATTTATTTAGAAACTATATTTTCCTATTTATATTATAATCATTTTGTTATTTTACTTACATAAAGATTAAAAATTAAAAAAAGTTCAGAATTAAATGAATAATATATATAGGTATAACAGAATTTTAAAAGAATAATAATTATCTCAAATTTTACGTCTAGTCAAATATAATGATTATTATGAATTTTCTATCTCTAACCACATTTTATAATTAAAAATAAAGTGATATTAAATTATTATAATCAATAAATATTTTCACATTATATATTATCATATACATTGTTATAAAAAGCACTAATTGCTTTTCAGTTATACATATGAGCAGTAGAAAAATATAAAAAAATTCAGATATATTTTTTAGTATATAACAAAAAACAGGAAAAAATCAGTACATATTTTATATGTACGTTAATTTGGAGATAAATGGGCGATATAATAGTGCTTAGTTTATACATATAATAACGTGATTAAAACATACTTTAATTTATTTATAGATTTCACCAAAAATGTATCTTTCTTTTGATAATATATAAACTTATGTATTTATTTTCTTTTTACCTTTTTTTTAATATAAACATTATATTATGTAATTCTTCTTTAGATTTTATCATAATGTATTATATGTTATTACATGTGGTGAAAACAAATAAAATAACATGAAAACTCTCCTTTCACAAATATAATATAAATTAGTAATCATCACAGAGTTTTTATCTTATTTATAAATGTATACTATCAATACATAACATAAGCATTTATTGTATAGATATTGTGATTACAAAAGTGTTAAAAAAAAGAAAATAGTTATTTATTTATTTCTAAAGTAAAAGAAAGAAGATATATTATGTATTATGTTTACTGAGTTATAAATTATATGCAAAAATATAAATAGTTTAAAATAATATTGTATGTATAATTTAAAATATTTTGTTATTACAACTTAAATTATCAAAAAAAAATTTAATACAAATTTTTCTTTTGTCACACGATATCAAGAGAACTATTATGCATTAATCACAATAATTTTCTAAAGAAATTAAACTCTTAAATATACATATATATATATATATATATTTCGTTATCATATTAGAAACAAATAATAGATATATATCTTTTTGTGCCTTGTTTATTTCTCATACTCAATGGAATAGATATAAATCCTGTTATTTATTTTAATTCGCATTTCAAATAAAAATGAGTTTATCACTTGATGTTTTAGCAAAAACTGTATATACTTATTTTAATTCTATAATTTTATATAGCACTCTTATTTATATTTTAATATAATTGTGAAAAAAAAAGATGTTTTTCAAAATAATTATTTGCACAATTTTTCATTATAATTTATAAATGTCTTTATAGGATTTATACAAAATAATACCGGAATACGATAATTTATTCAATGCATTAGACAACGTGTGTATACCACAGTATGATAAAAGTTATATATGTGACTCCTTTGAAAGTGCAGATATTCCTGAATCTTTTAAGGGACAATTACAAAAAATTTTCAATATATTAAAAAGAAGTAAAGACGAAAAAGATATTTATATTAACACTAATATTTTAGGAAAACACAAATCATGTGTTTTTTACAAATATTGGTTTTTTCATAAAATAATAAAACACAACTCTGATGAAATTGATATCAGGAAACTTTATGAAATCTGGAATATAAATACAATAGGTATCTATGGTGCACTATATGGTGGACGGTGCAAATTTCATGCTGAAACCTTGGAAGATGTTAAAATTATGAAAATATTATACGATCATATATTTTTTTTTAATAATACAAGCATTAATTCTAATGCTCTAGATAAAATAAAAAAATGTGAATATTGTAATCATTTGAAAAATTATCTAAGTAATACTTTTAGGCATTTCCCTATTAAATGTACTGTTGGCAGTTCTTATTCTCTTTGCAGGGAATATAATGATCATCTTCAAGAAATTATTGATTTAGATGAACTGTCTTCATTGTCATGTGAAAGTGGTGAAAATGCATCCCATTGCCCCTTATATTCGAAGCTACGCGAACAAGATACCGAAGGAATGGAATCGGTTATTGCGGGGAGGGAAGACTTAACGTCAAGAACACAAGAGAATTCCGAAATATCTGGTTCCAATGAAAATCTTGAAGGTAACAACATAGATGTTAAAAATATAATTGGAGGTACTAGCGTTTTAGGAATACCCTTTATCTTATTCTATTTATATAAAGTATATAAAGATCGTCTTAAAAATAAAATACATATACCATAATAAACATTATAACTTATTTTAATGAAATATTATAGTAATTGGAAAACTGAATTTATAAATCTTACTTCTTTTTAATATCAGTTTACTTCGTTTGGATCATTAATACGTCGTCGCACAGGATGGATTGCAAAAATGTTGAAGAATTCACAAGAAAACAAAGATGAATTAATATTACGTGATTCTGAAACAGAGAATATAAATTTTGACAACATCCAATATAATCTAGCATATACTACCGTACACGATTACTAATTAAAATATGTACTCTCGAGAAGTAAGTTCTAGAAATAAGAAATAAACAAACATATAATAAAATGACATATGGATTTTCATAAAAACATAAATATCAAAATAAAAATACATAAAACAATTGTATTAAAACTAAAAATATAATATATTAATTTCGTATAAAGATCCAATGTATAATATTAATAAGTAGAATACAAAAAACATGCACTCCTATATGTTACTATATATAGATGATATAGGAATAAAAAGGAGTAAAAATTATATATTAAAATTATCCATATGAATATTCAAGTTTAATATACATAATACAAGAAATATTTACAATATTATTTTAATTAGTATTGATTAAATAAATGGCGAATGTTTTAGAAACATTTTACATGCATATACACACAGTTATCATATAATAAACATATACGTGAACTAAAATGCTGATTTAAATATAACGAATATGACATATAAAATACATTTCAACAACTTAAAAAATATTTTAATTATACAAATTTAATTTATAATTTTGTTCTAAAATAATATTATCAAGAATGATATGGAAAATATAGAACTACTAAAATTATATATGAATTTCTTTGATGCGTTATGTTATAGCAATTATGTCAGTATCATTATCTACAGTTAACATTTTTTTCAAAAAATGTAAGATCATAAGTTTTTCAAATATTATATATACCTATAGTAAGAAAATATTATACTAATAAAAAAATAAAAGGGACAATTTTCAATAATATAATGCTATTTTGCTGTATATCATTATTTAAGAAATTACAATAATTTAGAATTTATTATAATTTATTCTTTCAGAAAATTTTATTCTTATGAATTATATATTGATTTAATCTATGTTTTACTAGTATTAACTGTGCTATACAAATATTATTAAAAAAGTTCAGATATATGATAAAATTAAATCTCTAATATATTGTGCTATGTATAATTTTTTGTGTAAAATATATTTTAATATATATAACATTATAATTAAAGGTGTAAAAAGATATGTACTAGTTTTTATAAAATATCACTACTAATATGTATTATATAATTTTAAAATACAAGGTAAATATAAATAAAAACACTTAGATAGAAAAAAAAGAAAAAGTCATATAGAAGTTTAATATTATTTATTAATCATTTCACTTTCTATAAAAGGAAGGAAAATTCCTAAAATTACCTTACGTCTAAAACAAATATTAAAATTTATGTATATTAATTCTTACTACTAATATATATATGTGTGCAATTCCCCTTCATTATTAGCGAAAATTATGCATTTTATTAATATTTGTAATTAATATTTTATTAAAAGTATTTAAAAATTATTATATAAAAATTGCAAGATATATATTATTATAGTAATGTAATATAAAACAATTATAAACGTGTGCACAAGGAAATACATTAATATATTGAAATATATGTTTCATTTGATATATTTCATACTTATAGAATATATTTGCGTTATTAGTTAAAATATTTGCATTGCCATTACATCAATGTATTAATTATTTCTAATATTATATATTATAATATCAAAAAGAAATTTATTCAGAAATTTACATGGGTAATTTGCCCTTATTAATAATAAATTATCTACTGCCACTTCGTGATTATCCCATAAAAAATATTATACCTTTTATCTCATTTAAACTATTTGGCATATATTATTTTATCAGAACATATAGATAATGTTTTGAAGATTCAAAAGAGTTCAACAAAAAATATATTAAATGCATTTTTATATATTCACATGTGCTAAATAATCAGTATGCTCTTAGATAATAAATTTAAAAATAGAAAATATATAAATTATTAAACATTATTAAAAAACTATCAACCGTTTTTATTTATATATTTCCTAATTATTTTAGTATCTACTAAAATTAAAATATATAATATAAATATATTTTTACGACATTTAGCACATATTATGCATATTTTGAATTCATTTTTTTAATTATTTTTACAGTTAAATTTTTATTATGTTATAAGTGAGAATACATTGAACTTATTCAAAAACATAATGATGGTTTATAATGACTACAAATATTTTTATATTTCCCTATTACAAGCATACTCCTTTACATATTCTTGTTAATTATACATATAGCATCTCTATTGAAAATAAAAATTATATCCAGCTTTTGGGTTAATGATGATAAATACATAAACGAGAACGTTAGAAATCCCGTATGCATGAATTTACAGTATTACTAAAACAAAACGATAATTAAAAGAATTGATAAAATTTTCAAACAATATATTTAATTAATATAATTCGTGATGAAAAATATTTTTCATCCAAATAAAATGTCATTCACCGCTATGTACTATAACTATATATTAAGAGCATTTTGCTTTCGTTTTTTCAAATTAAATTATTTGTAATATTTATTTAGTTAATGCTTATACTTTATGTATTACTATATAAATAGATAGAATCAAAATAAGCCATTGATATTATCTAATTATAAAGAACATTCCCAAAGAGTTAATGATGAAATATAAACATTCATAGTCATTCTATGTAATCGCCTTATGTGAGCAATATTTTTAAGTAAGAAGAGATTATATATATATTTAAAGTTGTATTTTTCTCTTTGTTCATATTAAAAATGGAATTTTAATTTTCACGTAATATTTATAAAATAAGGCATATACACATATACATAGAATACTATGTACAACAATATTTATTTTTCTAGGAATATCTTTGTTCTTAGCATTTCTATTATTTTATAAATATATTCTTATATTTTTTCAATTTTAATACATTTATAGCATTGTATTAATACTAAAATACTCATTATAGACTTACACAGAAAAAGAAAAAAATTCCATTATAATAAATAAATTTTTACTACTAAAATTAACTTTTACCCATATATAATATTTTTATAAGCTATAGGATAATATATTTATTTTTTATACACAAAATTTTTTTTTAAATTTATATTTTTAGTAAATAACCATGACTACACCTGGTGATAATTTTACCTTTAATCAGCTTAAGGAAGTTGTATGTTACTACATTTACTGTAACATTTGAATATAGAATAATTCTTTAATATATTCTATCGACTAATATTAAATATAAAAATTAAGCCATACAGCAAACATTAATGTATACGTACATTTATTCTTACCTTTTTTTATACAGTACGAATTCCTAGAAAATACAAATTTTGGTAAAATTTATGGGGAATTCAAAAGTGAAAGTAATACCGAAAAAGACGGTGAAAAAAATTGTAAAGAAATCAAAGATTCTTTGTTAAGTAATGATATTGATGAAGATATTCAATTAAAATTATGCGATAATTTATATAAGGTAAGAGTACATGTTAACGAATTGAACAATGGAAATTTTAATGGAATAGATGAGGGTGATAATTTGTATTGCTTCAGTCTGAAGTACTGGTTATATGATCACATAGATAAAACTTCTGTACCTATGGGAAAAAACGTTGATGAGATTTTTGAAAAATGGCAAAATGGTATAAAGAATAAAATAGACGGTAATTTGACAAATCCTTGCATATTTAGAAAATTGGAATGGGAACATCGTGAAAAACTTAAGAGTATATATGCATTCATGCTACTGTACTATGAGAATATTAATCCCATCAGTGAGAAAGTAATCGTAGACTGTAAATACTTGAATTTTTTTGGTAAGGGTTTAAAAGCATATTATGAAAGTATTCGTGAGTGTTCAAAAAAACAACCGGCTGATGATTACTGCAAAGAATTCAATGAATTCAAAAATATATATGGGTTAAACGAAATATATTGGGAAACTTCAAAAGAGTATGAAAAATATAATTATGACAGAAATAACAGCGATCATTGTGCATTAAAAATTGAATCACCTAATAATCCGTTACATTTATCATATTGGTACGACGACAAAAAACTTCATCTAAGTAATCAACCTATTGATTTTCATAAAAGTACTATTATTTCAGCATCTTCAGCTTTAGGTGCAAGTGCGGGTATATCTGCCTTTTTACTCTATTTGTTTAAGGTTATAAATTAATTTTATAAAATATATATTTACTGTAATTAACTTTTCATATTATACTAAAATTTTTATTTTAACCATTGATGTTTTATTAAATTTATGTTTTTCACCTTAAAATTAGTTTACTAATATTCGATCCTTTTTTGGCTATGGAAAAAAAAAGGACAATGCAATGTTTCTTAATGTGGATGAAGGGAGCCATTATTTTACATTTCCTATTTCAGAATCGAAACACACTAATTTAGGAAATAACGAATATAACATATCATATTTATCTTTAGGTAATACCTAATTATAAAAATATAACAAATACTATTTTACAAAATAATATAAGGTCTAAAAGTTTTTAATTAAAAAATATACGAAGTAATTAAGGAAAAGGTATTACTATAAATGAAATATACCTTATAGGGAATAAAATAAATTCAATTATTACACATAACTTTATTACTATCAAAATATGCAAAAAATAACTCACAAAATTTAATAAAGATATAGTGTTGTTGTGTTTTTTGAATAACATAAATCATATATATTCAAGAAATAAAGTTATCATATACTATAAATTGATATAAGTTAATATAATGAAAAACAAAATTTTGTAGTCACGCCAAAAAATATAAATAAATGAATACTCTAAATCATTTTCATAATGAAGTGATATTTGAGAGAGACTTATAATTTAATAATCATTATAACACATATGCATAATAATACGTATACATATATATATATATATAGATAGATTAAATTTTTTTAAAAAAAACATATTTTTTCTCACGATTAGTTATATATGTAACATAAATAAAAAAATAAACAAATTTTAATTACAATTACATTTATATGTATTTTATTTTGGTTTTATAAGAATATAGAAATAAGTAAAAATATAGAATAACATTAATAATATATATAATATATATTCATGTTTTTTAATATATAAAATTTGTAACAATAAAGACACAGGAACATGCGTAATTGATATATAACAAAATTAACAATTTTAGAAAAAATATGTAAATGAAATATATAAATATTTATTAAGAAATAATTCACACGTTAATTTATAATTATAATAAGGAATTTGTTAAATAAATAAGGTATTTAAAATATATAACAATTTTATCCTATCCAATATATATTAACAAAGGACAAACATATATATACAGCTCTAATAAGAAAATGTTTCTTCTTTACAACATGTATGTATGACATTCTCTGCATAATAAGCAATTTTGTTATTAAAAATATTATATATGATGAATTATATGAAATAATCAGAATGCATTCGCAATAAAATTATTATTCCTTATATAATCTCATTAAAATTTCCATTGATATATTTTTATAAAACTTTTCATTATTCATATGGATAAATAACTTTAAAATTTTAAATTATCTTTTCAATTTTTCCTCATTAAATATGTGTATTAAGTTTTCACTAATATGGTATTATTATTTAAATAGCATGGAACAAAATAAATGTTTAAAAAAATTAAACACTTAAATTTATTATCACTATAATTTTTACTAGGAACAATTTAATTAATTTATTATGTAATATTATAACAACTTTTTCTTTGTATTCTTTTTACACTTTCTTTTTTTAATTATAATAATTAAATATTTATACATTTTGTTTAATTATTTATTTTTCTATTCTGTTTGATCCCTTTTTAAACCTATCTCCCTTACATTAATAAACAAATGATTACTTTCTAAATTATTGATCAGCCTTATCAAATTATAATTTGTACATTTTCATATCTGTTATTTAAGTTAATTTAAAAAAAATATATATATTGATGGAGAAATATTTGAACACATTATACAAGTTAGAAAACGATTTAATGAACAGATTTATAATGATTTTGTATTTGCGACACATTAGGTTAATTTTATACGTATTCATGAAATATATTAATTATTATTATTCTCTTCATATCAGATGCGTTTTTCCTTTTCTTTATTTAACACTTTGTTAAAATATGAGCATACTAGTAATTATACGTTAGGCTTTTTACTAAATAGCAAATTAACTGAGAAATGCTTTATTAATTTAAAAAAAATTGGAGGATAAAATTATTATTTAATGCAAAATTAAAAGATATCACATATATAAACCACGTTTATAAAAGAATCACGATAAATGAAAACCATATACTCTTAAACATTCTTGTGTTATGTATATTAAAAAAATATATAAAAAAATATATTTATTAAGGAAATGTTCCTCATTTTGGATTTATTCAAAATATACTAAAAGATAAATGTTCATTGAGATTATAAAATTCATTTAACCATATTTATATTTTTAGGAGAAAAATATAGTAACTATATTATAAATCATAACATTTCACAAAATAATGTAATGATCAAATATTATTCCCTTTCAAATGAATGTTTTAAAAATATAACTTAATATTATTATCTCTTAATTAAAAATATAGTTTAAGTAAAATATATATGCTATTTTAACTTTTTATTATAATAAATTATCAAATATTTTTAGTATTATCCTTTCGTATACCTTCGGAATTTTAAACAAAATAATAATGAAAATAAACATCTTTTAATTTTTTTCTTTATTTTTTTATATAAATACTAATTTAGTCACATTAATATATATTTCAAATATTTAAATTAATCATGTCCGGATACGTTGTCTCTGAATGTGTACATTTCCTTTTACACCATGATTAGCATTTATATCCTTTAATTTTAACAATAAAATATATGTGCAATGTAAAATGTAACAATATTTGTAAGTTTATGTATTTACCAATTTTCATTTATACTTATCAATTCAGACAGTAGGTGAAAAGGATCTCCAAGAAAATATTTTTGATGAAAAATGGAGAGAGGCTACAAATTTTTCCGATTTTTCAAACGCCGCTCTATTACCAAGCAAGATTGATGACATGGAAAAATGGATGTCCACTTTTAAAACGCAACTTCTTAATATTTATGATAACAATATCTTAGGTGATCTTGTACGTGTACGGGATAAGCGGTGCAGAGATTTGAATTATTATATTAATTATATGCTATATTATATTCCTAAAATAACTAAGGAGACGGAAAATAGCAGTGAAATTATAGATAGTTTTCAAAGGTTTGTAAAGGAAAAATTTAGAGCATGGGAACTGTTTAGTACAGAGGAAAAATTCAAATGCGAACGTGTAAAGAATGAATACAATTTTAAAATGGATTTAATAAAGAAATTAGATGATTACTGTGAAAATAAGAAAGTCTTCAAAAACAAATTAAAACCATATGAGTATGTAACATGTTGTAAATATGCTACTTACGTACTTGATAAGAAGCGCTCCTTTCATAATCTTATTTCAAGCCATTATTTGTCCAAACAGGAAGATGGTTTTCATATTAATGATGAATGTACATTAAAAAAATTTGGTGAAACATTTCCTAATGTAATATGCAAGGAAAATGATATGTCTGAGATTGAAATTGATGAATTACCAACCTCATATAGGCATGGACATTTACCTGAAACATACCCAGAAGACTCAATGAATTCTTCACCTACAAAAATCGCAGTTACATCAGTTACTACATTATTAGGAGCTTGTCTTTCTGGATTATATCTATACAGAGTATACTAAATCATCAATTTAAAACGCCGACTATGTATGAAATTTTAATATATTTAACTATTACATAAATATACTTTCCATAGAATATATAAATTTTTGCATACATATAAATTTCCATATATATAATAGCATTCATTTAAAGGAAGCAGGCTGCGTAATTCTCAAGAAGGAAATATATTTTCCCATGATGGCATTTATGATGATGCAACAGAAAAATTTTCAGAAAGCCCCTTACACTATCTAGATATCCCTCAACAGAATAATCAATTTTACATAGCATATGATCCCATGAATAATTAATTATTTTAATAAAATGAGCATATATTATTTTTATGAAGTAAAGAAAGGTCAATATATAAAAATACATGTTTTTAAGTGTATAACATCATATAAAGAAAAAGATGAATGTAAAATAAAATAACATTATAGTAATAATTTAATTTTATTGTATATTCAAGAAAAATTTGAAACTACGTACAAGAAATCCTTAAATTAACATTTCACATTGAAATATGAATGTTCAAAAAGCATAATTTATTAATTGTACATTAGAAATAATGTTTATATACTTATTATATATTAAAAACGAATGATTAATATAAATTTTAATTCTAATGACTACGAGTGTAATAACAATATTCTTTATAATAAAAATACTTCTGTCTTATTATTTAATAATGAATGAGAATATAATTTCTATATTATAACGAAAATCGTAATCATTTATACTAATTATATGTATACGTTGAAAAATACTTCTGTAATAAAAATATATAGTGTATTTGAATATTTTTATTAATAAAATACATATTCTCAGGTTATCATATCTTAATAAATATTATTCATTATCTCCAAAACATAACTTATCGAAATATTTCTTAGGGAAAATTTATACTAACGTAATGAATAATTCACAATATAAATGTACATATAAATAATAACTAAAAAATTTGTTCTTTCGAAATATTTTTTTGTATATTATTAAAAAATGAAAATACAAAATTTCTTAAAACAATGTATATATTTCTTTATCATTAATAATAAATATATCGATGGAATTAATCAATGCTAGTGGAAATATATATATGCAAAAATTATGTTACATTTATGCCTTGTCATGCATTTTATTCTATATTACACTAAAAGTTACAATATACTTGATTTTTACCCCCAAAAAAAAAGGATAATTCATATAACAAATAAATATACATTAATTGATCAATACTGTAAACATTATTTTATCTCCTAAAAAATAGAGAATAATTTTTTATAGTGCACTTCCTATATTTACATATATTATATAATTCATACGGCTTAAATAGCAGTTACGTACAAAACTTTATTTTCTTGATGAAAAATACATAAAAAGGTTTTTATTCCTTTCTTCTATTATATTTTCCTGCATAATTTTATTCTACATGCAATAATATAATTTTAATTTTAATTTTATATATTCGATAATTAAAGGTATTTCCTTGACGAAACTTCGGCAGTTATAATTTTATCATAAATTTAAATATTTACAGTATTTCATTTGGAATTATTATTTTATATTTTAATATTAATAAAAAAATATAGAATAACAATAATTTTATATGATTCCTTGTTATATAACAGATTTAATTATAATGTGATAAGTGTACACTTTCAAAAAGAAAATACAACCAATGCATGCATATTAATGTATTTATGAATTACGGAATTATTATTTTAATAAAATATTCACATTGCTGAATTATTCTATTAGTATATATTGTATATGAATTAATGAAATTAAAAAGAGGAATTATGCACAAAAATATAACAAAACTGACATATAACAATTTCGTTTTGTTCATATATTTATGTACACGTAAAAAGAAATTCAGTAGAACAAGTATTTATACATAGAGAGAATACTAAATGTATAATTACTAAAGGAAGTATTTCTTAATGAAAGAAGGGGTAGTTTATTGATCATTAGTTATATATCTACTGCTCTGTACATATATTTAATAGAAGAAATTCATATTTCTGAAAAATAAAGTTTAATAGAAGTTATATAAAATTGTTAAGTGTACTAATTATAAGTTATATATATACATGTATATATAGCACCAACAACTTTTTTCATATTATACAATTTATTTCCTTATCTTGTTCAACATTCCTATGAATAAAATAATAATTATGCTACATTTTAATTTTTAGGAATATACATATTTTTAGAAACATTTATATATGTAATACATTTTATTGGATATTTATAACTATCTATAAAGAATACACTTTATTCATATGGCGGTTTTTATTTATATGGCAGTTCATCCTGCATAGTTGTGCATTTTAAAAGAAGTTAATGGAAAATATAGTTTGATACAACGAAAATCAGCTTGTGTCTAGAGGAATATTAAAAATTGACACGAAAAAAATATATGGATATGATCATAGAAATAGATAAATTCCATCCTATAACATAGCGCAAAATAATATATATAAATACATGGGGAAATTTAAACCAAAAAACATGATTTATACAAATGTTATAAAAGTAACGATATCTTCGTAATTATGTTAATAAATGAATAAGAAAATTTAAAAAAAAACTAATAAATTTAATTATTAAAATTAAAACACAAAAAAAATCAAATGTAGTGTAACAAATAGACAAAACAGTATTCGGTAAAATTGCTAAGCATGTTTACAATTGTTCTCATATATAACATTCATGAAAAACATTTTCCTCAATATATTAATATGTTTAATTTTCTTATTGTATACTGTATAAGCATTGTTCATCATATATCTTTATTTATATGTTTTAATATTTTCTTAGATTCTTATATAAGACATTTTTTTCCATTTGTGTTCATTAAACTTTAGTTACCATGCTAATTATAAAAAATTTTATATATTCTTTTGTTTTTCAAATATTATAAATAGTAATTTATTTTATTTTACATTTTTATATATAATAATTTTTTTTTATTTCTTTTGTTGCATATATAAGTTGTATCATTATCTATCTGAAGTTTTCCGTCCGAGTTCCTATATATGCTATATTTTATAACTTATATAAAACTTCATATAAAATAATGATATATAATTAATTCTTGTAATACAGAGTATTCTATAAAGTTACGTCTATATTAAATAAATTTTAAGGAAGTTCTCAGTTCTTAATTTTATAATATTTATTGTCATTTACTTCAAACTCCGTGTGTTGTTGTTTTGTGTGATATTATTTTATAATTTTTTATTATATGTAAATAAAATACGCTTGTAAATATATTTTAATATATCATTATAGTATTATTAAAAACAAATTTCAATAAAATTTAAAGCTTACTTAAGTTTTGTCATGCTCGTTGATATGCTAACTGTATTCGCCTATTTTGCGTATTTATGTCCTCATATTCCGAATCATGATATGAGAACTCCCTCATATATTCTTCATTAAAATCATCCTCAAATCTTGCTTTTTCTTGACCTCTTTTTCCAAATAATGATCCAAAGGGAGTAAACTAATTTAGAAAAGAAATACATAAAATACGTATAATATATTTTAGATTTATCTATATATATTTGTAAAAATAAACTATTTATATTATATCACTTTTTTTACTTTGTAATAAAGAAAAAAAACGGAAATTCCTCCTAATGCAAGAGCAATTGACGTTCCAATTTTAGAATGAGAAGGATTTGATTCATTTTCTTCTATACTTGAAATATCAGATACATTATTTAGGTTAGCAGGTAAACTACTAATTGATATAGTGACTTTTGGAGCATCTTTTTTATTGGGATTAGTCAGATTTGAATGAATTTTATCAAAGTGTTTACGGGATGCTCTATAATCACATCTCCTTCCAAATATTTTTTTTTTATCTTTTGGGTCATAAACATTTGTGCATCTTCCATATTGGATTCTCATAACATCATCCTCATTTAAATTATTCTTAAGTTCTTCTTCACCAAAGAGTACTACAGGAAATTTTTCTTTTTTCTTTTTATAGGATAAATCAGGTTTTTTATTTAACAGAGATATGAGATAACTAGGATTATACTCATCTTCGCATTTAAAATAATGTCTGCACAATGGATCGACACCATATGATTCACCACAACATCCCCAACCATCTTTATGTCTTATATACAATATGCTAATATAATCAAGGTATTTTCTATATTTTTCTTTGTTGGATATATCACTAGGTACTTTATTTTCAAGAGTATCATAATATCTAAAATAATCATGCAAATCTTTTTCTTCTAATCTTACATTTAATTCAAGTATATCTTTGAAGATATAAAAATAATGACAAAATGTTTTAGTATTATTAATCAAAACAAATTTTTCATTCTGTAGATCCATAAATTTATTAATAATATCTTTGACATAATCATTGTATGATTTCGTTTTAATCATTTTCCATAATTCGCTATATACCCAATTTTTATAATGTAAACAACGGTCATTTGAATTTAAAGTACTCTCAAACTTATATAAATTATTAAAATTTTTTACAATCTTCTTACATAGTTTTTTACTTTCTTCTGAATATTTACTTTCTTCTTTAAAGTGATTATCACAGCTTTTTTTGCTAATACCATCATTTTCTTCTTTATCGAATTCTTTATATAATTTGTGAGACGGTTCCTTTTCCAAAATGCTATCCTTAAACATAAAATATAACAATAAAAATAATATGGATGTTTAAATATTTGTGTTAAGCATATTTTGTTCGATATACAAATGTTGTTCATTATTAAAAAAGAATATATACATGTTAATATCAATGGAAAAAAATGAAAACTGTGTTATTTATTTCACTGTTTTACATACCATTCCTTTAAGAGCATCTTCTCTATCTTTAGACGAATCTATTGTGTTGGGTGTAAATCTTTCAATACTAGGTTCTGCTGACAACTTTCTTTTATATTCTTTCCTGTGCGAAGTTACATATAAATTCGGATAATTGCATTCTGTTTTAAAATTAGATAGGAAACTTGAATTCTGGAAAATTCCTTGGAAATATTTAAATTCTTTGTCACATTTATTATGCAGTTCTTCACTATATTCATTACCCATCAAGTGATATCGATCAAACATATATTTTACATACTTACAATAGACATTTTTCTTATCAAGATTTTTCCCTTTTAAGGTGTTTTCAATTTTATTATAATGCTTCAGAAATTCATATATTTCTTTCTTATGTTTTAATAAATTCTTATCAAAATCTATTACAAACGGTTTTTCACAGTTATCACTACCATTACCTTTTTTTTCACAACAAGTACCATTTTTCCAAAATTTCGCAAAGACATTGTATAACCAAATAATACAATGAGAATTATTTCCACATACATCTATTTTATCAGACATCCAATACAACAAATAATCACAAAAATTTATACCCTCTATGCCGGCAGACTTAAATTCTCCTTGAAGTGTATCCAAAGATGGTTTTGTTTCAACATCTATTTCACAAACCTTCCCAGAATTAACTGTTCTTTTTTTTTCTTCTATGCATTCTTCATATTCTGTATAAGCATTTTTAATAGCATCGGAAAAATTTTTTAAAAAGTTATCTAAATCAGAATTTTCCTGAAATCCCTTCTATTAGTAAAAAGAAAAACATACATTTTTATTATAATCTGTGTATTATTCATTCAATTTAATGATCAGAAAAATACTTATATAATATCATATAAAAAATTATTATGGAAAAAATTAAAACATACTTCTTTTTCCAATAATTTAATGGCTTGAACCACTATATCTTCAGCCATTAAAACAAGAGAAAATTAAAAAAAAAATATAAACGTTTAATATCAATATATGAAATGTAAATAACACCTAGTTTGGATATGGTATATATAAGCTTCATTGTAATTAACATACGTATATGATGTTATGACATAATATTTCTTTAATCATTGTTATTATATTATATTGGAATCATTAATATTATTAAATAATAGAAATTTTAATTGTAATAAATTATAATGCAAACTACATTTATTATATGAAAAACGAAACATAGTATTACAACATAAAACATTAAACAATGATATTTGTATCCCTATTTTTAATATGTCATTCTATTAATATATTACCTAGTAAAATAAACTATATAATACATAAGTAAAATCCTAAGTTTTTAAAAAACAATTGTTTACGAATATTTTAGTTATCATAATATATTTATTTTATATATATATATATATATATAATAATACTTTAAATATATATCTTTTCTCATTTCTTCTGCGAGAATTTTCTTTTGTGCTTAATTATCATGACAAAGAAATATGTTATCATCGCAATAATATAGATATATATAAGTGTACAGTTTTATTATATCCCCTCTTCAACAAATGCTTTTGATAAACGCTAAAGATTTGCTAAATACAAAAAAAGCTATGATAATTTTATAAAATTATTTTATATTAAATAAAATTTATAATGTAATATATTAGAATTAAACATGTAACGTTATAATTATGTTATACAAATAGTCTGTAGAAAATTTGAAAATTGCGTACCATATATTTTATACTTTTTTATATTTTAAAAATAATCTTCCTTTATATTCCTTTCACTACTTATTTCTTCTAAAAAAAAGAATATATTCATTCAGATATATTTTTATTTAGTAATACAAAGATAAAAAGATGTGCACATGTAAATTACATTATGAAAATTGTATCATATCCGGAAAAAAATATAAAATATCCTGATTCTTAAAATACAGAAAATTGTTGTCTACTTTAAATAATAATGTAATGAATATTTATAAATCATACAGGTACGCATAAAATTGCAATTTATATATAATAATATACATCTAATTTTTATTTTATTTGTTCGTAAAAAAAAACATACATTTCATGTTATATTATTGCGATTTTATTCATATAGTTCTGAGATACCATCAAAGAGTTATCCATCTTAAAATATACACATTAGGATTTAAAATTAGCATAAAATTATATATAATATTTTTTTGTTCATACCCTTTTAGCTTTGTACATATTTACTACTAAATATTTGTATGATATAATTATTCATATGGAATAATGGAACGTGTCATTAGAAACACCTTATATATATTTAATAAAAAGAGATTTTTTCATTTATCATAAGTCTTTACTATTTAAAAATTTTATCACATATTAATTATAATTCATATTGTTTTCTTAGAAAATTATTTTAACTTCTATATTAATTCCATTTTATTTATTTAAGATTCAAAAAATAAATTATGATCTTAGAACTCATATAATATATATAATAATTTAGATAAAGATGAAACAAATCAGGTTACTACAGGTGAAGTTTGCAAATAATATAACAATAACTCATATATTACTAAAAAACATTGTGAAAAAATATTAGGCAACCCAAAATCTTTGAATCATGATAACTATAACTCATCAATCGATGGTCATTGTTTGCATTAAAAATATGGAATATATCGAAGAATGTATAAAATTCTAAAAAATAAGGCACACATTTTAAGTAGTATTGTTATTACTAATTTTTGAAGTATAAAAATATATACTTAATATATCATCGTTAAATACGTTTTTAAGAAAAAGATATTCAAGATGTAAAAGAAATATTAAGGCAAAAATATATTCATAATTATTTTAGAAATTATAAATATATTGAAAATACCATTAAATCTGCTATCCATGATGTCCATACGTATAAACATTACATTAATTCCATTATTAAATGACATGCTTAACATAAAAATGATCACTGTTCTTATGGATATTATTTTTTTTTTTTTTCTAATTGTCCATATGATTTCTATCGTTAAGATAACTATTATCCCTAGAAAATGCTAACAAAATCATAATGCATTATAAATGATATATCCTAACAATCACATGAAGACATTTCATGAAATTCCATATAACAAAAAACAAATACTTGGATTGCTACAAAAAAGGAAACCATATCAAGGTGTTTACTAAAATTCAAAGAAGTTTCTATATCAAAAAACGTTGTAAAAAAGTATATTTATTGAGATTCTAAAAGAAAACTGCACCACTTCGTTATTATAGATGTTCTGGAAGCAAAAAATCGAAAAGGAGACTTTCCAGGAAAAGACTCCAAGCATATATCATATTATTTAACCTGCACATTCGTGCATAAATATGAAGAAATATTTAAAAATACATATACAGTAGAACAAATATACTCCCAGGCTTATACAGCAAGGAACAATGTAGAATCTATTTATATCACTGAGGCATCGGATACATAGAATAATACATCTCTATTTAAATTATATTCCTTATGTACTATCAAAGGAGTTCCTCAAATCATTGGTGTGCTCTTTATTTTTTTTAGTTTTTAATATATAATTATTTAAAAAAAAATTCATTATAATTTATAAGTGTGACAATAAAAGGATTTTCGATGTTTAATAATTATTTTTGTTCTAATTTAAAATTATTTATGTAACTCTGCTCATTTTATATTTTTACACATTCTGTAATGTTCAGAAAAACTATAAATGGTCTTATAATAGATACCCATAATAATCTACAGTTAACAGATATAATAAGAATGATATTATAAAATATTAAAAAATAAAATTTTTTATTTATTATTTATACTATTTATTGGTACATTAGCGCAAAAAAATCAATCCTTCCTTTCTCAAAATGCACAATCTTTATAATACTTAGAATAGACATAATTTTCAAACTAATGAAGTTTTGGTAAACCAATGTATCATATGAATTAGAAGTTTATTACATATTCTAACAATAGTTCATTAATAAATGTACAATTATTATCATTCAGGTATATACTTTAAAATTTTTATACTTTTTACAATGTAGTGCATGACAAGATAATTTTTTTTAGAGAAAATTGTACTAAAGGAAATCTGAAAATAAATCCATTTAATTTAAAGAAAAAATTTTAATTCTTCTATTAGTCTGTGCCAAAATTATTCTTTTACTTTATTACAATAACTCATTTCTTACTTTATCTTCCTGTTTTATAATTTACTCTGTTACTAGTTCATCATTATTTATACTTTTACTTTTACATGCGCTCGTAAATTTTTTATTGTTTCTATAACTCGAAAAATCAGTTTGCATTGCCTATATCTCTATAATTATATAGTATCTTTACAAAATTAATTTCTGCTCAATCATCATATTCTTCAAATGATTTTGTTTCCCTGTCTTCAACAATTTTAGAATATTTTCCTATATATGGATTTTGTTATTTTTTCAGGTTAGCGCAAAATGCGAAAAAATATTTCTTTCTAAGGTTCATTCCTCAGTTAGTTTTATCAATATCTATAATAGAATATAACGTCTTTATTTTGATTTTTGTGAGAAAATCATTTATTTTGTTTTAATATAATGATTCTTTTTGTTTATATATAACCATAATACATATATTTATATATATATTTATCAAATGGACACAATTTTTGCAAAAGTGAAGTTCATATTCCGCATTATTCAGTATAATATATTTCGGTTCGGTTAATCATCCTTACATTGTCTACTTCTTTTACAGTTTCTATTTATATACCCTGAATCATTTTCTAACACTTCTTTTGTAATTTAATTTTTTACTTCTTCGAATACACATTATGAATTATTGAAAATTTACCTTTCAAATATTACTAACACAAATAGCGAATATAAATATAATATTTCCCAAAAAAATTAAAAATTCGCTTATTAAAAGCTAACAACATGTCATCTTCAGATATTATTCCGTACATTCATCTTAATGTATTAATAATCAAAGAAAGCACACATAATACCTTTTTTATACCTATCAAGTTTTTTAAATAGCTCACTTTTATTATCAGATGTTCTCTTAGAATATATGAATTATTAATATAATATTTTGCAAACATAAAAATTTAACTTTCATAGTTCTTATCATTACTGAAACATTTCTATAAATATACATTTTTTTCCTTATGAAATATATATTTAAATACCTTAAATATTTATCATAAAAATGATTCTTGAACACATTTTTATATTCACCTTAATTTTTAACAGGTTTAGGAAAATTAGAGCTTATTAAATAACTCCATTCCCATGAATTGAAATTCTTCAAATAATTATATGTACTAACATTATTAGATGATGTAACATTCTAGAAATTACCAGAAAAAAGAAATTCAGGAATTTTATATATTCCTTTTTTTCTAAAGTTTAATGCAAAAATACTATGATATTAACTAATAATTATATACACATTCTTACCATAAAATTTTAAAATTTTATTTAAAGTACATTGTCATATTAAAATTCAAGGGAATGCTTGCTTTGTGTAAGAATAAAGAATTTACTTTTCCATTTTCTTTTCATAATTTATTAATAGTGATCTTATAAATACCATTTTACATTATAGTGAATATGCATTTATAAGGAAAACATGCATGTTCTGTTGTAATAGAAACCCAAATTATACCTTTTATGTTTTCATTATGCATTTAAGTGTTAAACTATATTAATATTTATCATAAATTTCTTGTCTTTTAGATAACATTTTAATTATTTATACACACAATTGTTTTTGCTAATTAACAAAAGACAACTGTTAAAAGAAATAAATTATGTTAAAGTATAAAATAAAAAGGTTAACATAGGAAAAAAATATACATTACCATAATTTACATGTCTTATATATTTATTTTTTGCTCCTTTCTTCGTTTAACCTACGAAAGAAAATAATATGAATATATACTTTTACCCAAAGTAATTCTAATTGAAATATCTCTTTAATAATTGTTTATTTTTTTGAGAATATATTCATAAGCAAAAAATAAATACAATTACTTGTAAGTGCAATAAAAATTCCTTTTTATTGAATAGTATACTTTTCTTTCAATATTTCTTCTGTTTTCTTTTTATTATTTTTTGTTACGCACATATATATATATATATATATATATATATAGTTTAAAAAAATATAAACTCTTCTCTCTTCGAAATAAAGGTATCACCAGCGTACTACAACAATGTGCATTATATGCATGCATGCACGAATAATATATATCTTTCTTTTCGAATTCAATAATATTATTATTTATATTAATACCTCATGCTAAACTCTCATAAAATATTATATTACCATATTTAATTTACTTAAAAATAAAATATATATTAAGAATTCGAAAGATCTATGAAATATTAATTTTCATTTTAAAAGAAAAAAAAAATAACATGTATACACAAACGATTATAAACATTGCAGCATCCTTTAGAACAATGATGTAATGGAAGAAATTTAAAGTATTTTTTTAAAACAGTAAAACAATTTGTATTTATAGAAGAAGAATTATAAGTATTCATAACCTTTTTAACGTCATGGATGTCGTAAAGTATTTGTAGTATGAATAATGACATGAAAAATAAGTGTATAGAAACTGAAAAGCATGCATGCAAAGCAAATTATGAAATTGTAAATATTCTTAAAAATATGTCCATCGCTAAAAATTTAATATATAAAATTTTTATTTAAATTATATAGAATTATCATAAACAAGTAATCCTTATTACATATTCTTCATAATGTACTATGAGAATGCACATAATAACATTATTATATAATCATATATATATACAAATGTTAAAAAAAAAATTTTTTAAGTTAAAAGAATAAAATTAGGGAATTTCTATATCATGAACAATATATAATTCGGATGTTCATATTTCTTCATTAATTTACGGAATCGTATTTCTAAACATTAATGGTGCACTGTTATATGTCCATCTATTATTATAGTATTTTTTTCCCATCTTCTCTTTACTAACATATGAAAGATAACTAACTTTTTTCCAAATAAAAATTATTTATAATTAACATATAATTTATATAAAGTTAATATAAATTGATTACCATGTATATGAAAGTAAATAATGATTATAAATAATATTAGGTCACATACTTTTCTTTTGAGAAAATATTTATTATTAATCTTCACTATATATAATAATACATATGAATATATATAATGAAAAAAAAATTTATAAAATGAATATAAGTTTATATTATTGTAAAATTATCGGACAAGTCAAAAATGAATATACAGGAAAGATAAAATGGAGAGATCTTTAGCATGTATTGGGTGTGTCATTGTTATACTTGCCTAAATTATGCTTAAAAAGAAATAATACATTTCTGTCATTATTTATTTTTATGATTAAAATAAGTTTATATGTATTCTCGTAATTATTATGTTCATTAAAAATATAATAACATATTGAACAACAAAAAAATCATTTTTAATTTACTTGGTCAAGTAGCACTAAAAAAATTTTACATTTGAAAAAAATTTATTTATTTCAATTCATAAAATTCTATTCACGGTAAATAATTATGATACAAATATAGCAAACGCATTTAGGGTTATAATTCTTAAGAAAATTATATAAAGAAATATATTCGTAGAAATTTAATAAATTATGTAAAACATATAATTCTATTTTAAATTTAAATTATTCATATATACATAAAAAGAATATTTCTTTTCTAATAGCACTGTAATAAGTATAATGGGTATGTATGTATAAATGTACATTTACAGAATTCTATTAATTACTAATAAAAAATGAATTAATAATATAATCTATATTCCGTTTTTTAAATTCTATATAAAATGTGATATTAAAGTATAATTATGCAATAGTAATTTAATTCTAATAGAAAATCAACTAATATTTGAAAGTATAAAATATTTGTCCTTATTTAAATATATAATCAAAGAAAAATAAAATATATATATACTTTAAATATTCCTATTTTCCATAAAGCATATTTGTATGATAATATCATACTATCAATATTATACATCTAAAGAATTACGTAACATATAAAAATGGCAACTGAGGAGGTTTCTAATAATTTTTTATTAATATTTTTACCCATATCTCATCTTATAATAAATGATTATTAATAAAATTTAGTACTAATTATTCTTTGTGAAAAAATTATTTATTTATATTTGCATTTATTTATCCTTTTCTTTATTACCAGGATCCTGATTTAAAAGTTTTACATACAAATGTAGTATATTATAAGTTAGATACAGCTTCTAAAGATTATAAACAGGATAATAACGCTTTTTGGAACACTGCTATTGCTGAACATCATATGAAAACATTAAAAATTTTTCCCACTCTTGCAAAAGGCTTATATTATGTATCTAAAATGGATAATTACGATGCATATTATGATGAACGATGGAATTACTTATATTTCTGGGCTGGACTTAAAATGATCGAAAATTCAGAAAGTTTTCAAAGTTTTTCATTTTCAGATCTTATGAGTTTACTTAAGTTGGTAAGAAGTTATATTGAGAAGGATAGTGGTAGTTATACGGATGATATGTTAAAAATGAATAAGGATAATTTTAAGGATTTAAAAGAGGTATATGACTATCTTGAAAATTACGAAAGCATTAATTTAAAAATTGATTTCTCTGGTAATTCACCTTGTACTGCACGATATAAAGAATATGTTACAAAAGCTCACGAATTATATAAAAGGGAAAAAGCAAAATGTCATGGAAACAATAAAGATGAATATTGTAGGATATTAAACTCTTTTTTACTTAAACATGAAAAAAAATTTATAACACAACTAAAATGTACTGGTACAAAACCGGTGAAACCTCATTCTGGAGAAGAGGACCCACAAGATACGATGGATTCAGAGGGTTCAGGATTACACCATGAAGCACGTGGACAGCATGCTCAAACGTTACTCTCATCCTTGGGAGATTCGGGACAAAATCGAGGAATTCCACTTGCTGGTGGAGATGTATCCCCTTCTTCAAGATCTACTAATGCCATATCTACTGTTTTTCCACTTCTGGGGACTGCGTCTCTTGCTTTCTTTTTCCTTAAAGTTAATACTAATAACATGTAAAAATATAAGCGTTTTATCATTCATATATAAAATTGAATTCTTATGTATTCATAATTAATAAGATAAAATTCATATTGCATGTCTTCCTACTTAATCCTTAGTTTACTCCGCTTGGATCGAGTTTATATAACAGAATTTTTAGTAAACAAATAATTCGAACTAATGTAGAAGAAACACAAGAATTATTAGAAAATTCATATGAATTTCCAAATATGAATATTGAAGAAAATTCGCATCATATAGGTTACAACAACATGTGAGATACATAGAAAAATGTAAGAATTATTATGTAAATTAAAGATGATCTAAACAAAAATACTGTAAGAATAATGCTAATGTTGAAATTGTGTTAAAAAGAAATTAAGAATATATATATATATCACATATTAAAATTTTTTTGGAATCTTTTTTTTTTTTTTCCATAGTCTAAGAATTTTTTTGCAATTTTTTTTTATTACTTATTATATGATTAGTATATTCCTTTTTTTCAACAACGTTCCTTTGTTCATAAAATTATGGTTTTACAATAATACAATATATATTGAAGATCATAGATAAAAAACATTCAATGTTAATGCTTATTATATTAATGATTTACTACTAATAAAATGCAAATAAATGCACTTATTATTGTTTCTTTTATGTAATTATATTAAAATGAATTTTATTTTTTATAACACATATTTTATTGCATCTTCAATAAGAAATATATATAGATATACTTTTTGTAACATGTTCAATTACATAATGAAGTAGTTAATTAATACATTGTATACATAGTTCATCCTTGCAGAAAAACATTAACATAACAGAAATGAAATAAACAAATAACATATAATACATGTATAAATATTGAAAATGGTGCCTTATATGTTATGTTTCATATATAAGATTTCAATGATAATATCAATCTGAATATGAACAAGATGTTTTTAGTTTATCTACAAAGGAAATATGTTCAGCATTTTGTATTCTTGCAGAAGAAAAGACTAAATATAATTTTGAGCATATTTATCATAATACTTAGTGTATATTAATATATAAAATGGTACAGTTACTATTATTATTATAAAAAATTTTATTTGTAATTATGTATTTACTATTCTGCATGCAGAAGTAATAAAAGTTATAAAATATGAAAGATAAATAAAAAATTATATAATATTTAATATTCACAAATTACTAACATTTCTATAAATTAAGGAAATTATATTTTTGTAAAAAACAAAATAAAGAATATAATGAATGCATGCAAAAACAATATGAACTTTGAATAATATAGAAAAGGGAAACAAAAAATAGGATGACTCTTATGCACAACATAGATATACAGAGAATACTGTAATAGGAAGAACCATGGAAGCACATAATTACTTTCTAAAGATAAATATATATAGACTTAATAGATCCAATGAATCCACAATAATTCATATATTCATAAGTGTTCTTCTTATATTAAAACACATTACATGATATGATTCTAATTATCAAAATAAGAACGTAAATAAACAAAAGTTTAAAAAGTAACAGTGTTCTAATAATATAAGTTACGACTCATTTTAAAAAAGAATATAAATAATATTATTATATGTATCATTCCTAAAGTATAAAGCGTACAACTTTATTTTAAATAATTATAGTGTGAGTTATAATCTGTCTTACTTGAAGTTTAGTACTTTATGCATAAGAATTTAATAATGCTTATGTTATAATTAATATATAACTGAATAATTAGAAACACTTATTATTATATACTAAGAACATTTAATTACATAGCATTTCACTTAAATTAACTTATAAGTGTTCTTCCAGCAAGTGTACATATATATACATATAAAGTAATTATATAGAAATTATTTAATACTCTTATTACATATAACCCGAATAATCGTAATAAATAACATAATATTGTATTACTTAGATTATATCCATTACAACAATTAATAACTTCCAGTTATATCTATTTACTACATAAATTCATTCACATGTTATAGATAGAACTTTCTTTATATATACAGAAATGTTTTCCCTTAAGAAATCGTAAAATATATGAAAATATTTTATCTATATATATTCATGTCACTTTTCCTGAATTGACTAAGTCATTTCAGTTCCATATAATATATTTGTTCTATTACGTTATATATATATCACATAATAAAAACAGTGAAATTATATAGGAGAGATAAAAGAGGGAGATGAATAAGGAAAATATATGCATCAGAAAAATTGTATATTTTATTTTCATGTACGCTCGTAAAACAACATTTATGCGATATTACGTATGTTATTTTATAATATATATTATACTATGAAGTTTACATTAAATGTAAAATTACTTTTACCTTTGCATCCATCGAATATATTATTAAAAGAAATAATGGAATTAATTAGTAAAAGTATTTTTATTGTAGCATTCATGTAAATGTATAAGAAGCATATTTTTTAAGAATTTTAAAATAAATAGTTGGTTTTATAAAAAATTTCTTTTAAAAAAACAGAAACATGTATTAACAAGAATATAGTTTATTTTCTTTTCTGTTAATTTTTTTCATACTACCTTTGTGCGAAATAATATATGTAGGAATAATACAAATTATACATATAAATAGAAAATAAAAAATTATATTTTAAGAATTAATATTTTCTACATTTCACTCAATATAGTAATACAATACATTAAGTAATTTTTAATAATATACATAAATCATAATAATGAATTAATGAATATTATTGCTAAAATATATACAAAATATGTTGTATATGTTATATATATACATATATATGTATTTAGTCTCATCTATTATTTCTAATAAGAACACACGTACTCGTCGAAATATTATATAACACTATTGCAATATACAATCTTTATCACAATCCTTTAAAAATGTCAGGAGTAATGCACATATTTTTTATGCATATATACTTATATTGCAAAACTGTTATTATTTAGTGTTGCAGAAATTATTTAAAATTTTAAGTAAATTTATTTATATATACATATATTTTTTTCTTCTACTGAATATTGAAAAGGGGAATATATTGGATAATGCCAAATATTATCAAATTTTCTTTAGAATACGAGAAACCTTTCCCACTAGTAAAAATGCCGAATATGACGAGTTTTTGCATAAAACTGATCAAACACTACGAAATATTGGTATGTATCTTATAGAAAATTATAAAGGTGACTATTCTTTTTGTACCTCTGAGAAGGACTGTCCAGAACGCTGTAAATATTTAAACGCATGGTTAAATGAGAAGAAATCAATTTATACTTCCAATGGGAACTGCACTTATTACAACAAATTATGGCAAGATCACATTGAAAAATTATGGAATAAATTAGATGAAAGTATGAAGGGTGAAGATAAGTGCGGCAGAGATAAAAGTTTATCTGGAAAAACTTTCCCTAATGAAAATTTTTCTGTATTCTGCAATATGAATGATTCAGATATATTGTCGCTTACTTGTCCAGATAAGGCTTATGCTAATTCATGCACAACTATGCTTACAATGACCTATGTGGTTATTGGAATTATTTGTCTTTATATGTATTTTTTTAAAGTAAAATATATATTAACACTAAAAATTATAATTATAATATGAATTATACTCTAAAAAACATCATATATATACTTGTTACCATAATATATATGCGTAATGTAATTCCTTATTTGTTATTTTTATATAATAGTTTAGTAACCTGGGGAATAAGATAAAAAATTTAATTATAAATAAGATAGGAATACGAAATCATATGGATGAACATGACAACGAAGAATTATTAAGAACCTCTGAAAATGATACCATGTCATCAATAAACAGAATGTATAATTTATCTTATAATTCGCCGAAAAATTAAGTATGTAAGTAGCACATTTTATAATGAATTATTATATAATATGATGTTTTCACAAAGAACGACTATTAATAATGGTAGATCAGGAAAACAATGGAATTATATTATATATCAGATATCGCATATTTCTTTCTGTTTTGACATATCATAGCAATGTCACTTCCCGTATGAATTATATCCTTTCTGGCTCTTAAATATTTCATCTTAAACAAATAAAAGTGAACACTTATTAAAATTTATATAGTTAAATGATATACATGTAATTATATATAGATATATATGTATTAATTAGTAGCAAAAAATATACAGTTGTACATGAATTTGTTATAGTATATGTCTATAAAATTTATAAGCATCCATAGTATTATATTATTAAATATTTAATGTAACATATTTAGAAGTATAAATGTGCTTTCAAGAATACCCATTTAATACTATATTAGGTGATTGTTGAGAATATTTGACACTATTTTCTGAACGTTATATTTAATGATTTCTTCTAAGAATTTCATAATAATTTTTGTTTATTTAATTTAATATTTGCTTGAATATGCTTATGAAGAATTTTGTCGGCATATATGCATATTTAGAAAGAAATATGAGAATGTTTTCTAAGAATTATAATATCTCAAAAATAATTAATCATCTATATAATAGCGTTTTGTACTTACATTTATATATACAACGTGTAAAATACAATGTCAATGTTAATATCATATTTCATTCTTTTCTTGAATGATAATTTTTGATTTATTTCATTCTTTTGTTTCCAATACAGTTACTTAGTTTTTTTTTTCTTAGATATAACTATCACACATTATATTATAAATATAATAAGTATCGCTTCTATTACATAGGAAGGTTAATTGTTTTACAATGTATGTAATTAGCAGCTTTTTCACTGCTGAAGTATATGTATTTTATAGAGGTATGTAATATAAAATTAGCAAGATACTAAGTATTAATAGGGGAAATATATGTCTTAAGAGTACACAATAAATAGCCACCAGTATTCATGCTTTCCATATTTATATATAATTTTAATTTGTAATAAATAATCTATACAGAAATTTGTTAAAGGAATACCTATAAAGTTATTATATAAGTTCTCAATTATACATTTTTCATATGTATTTGTTCATACAACGTTAATTGAACGTAATATATTATAAAAAAACATACAACAAAAATTATAAATCTGAATTGGTGTTATTCCAACACATAAAAGAAAGCGTAATGAATATCATATATATTATTAGTAAAGTTATTTAACCATCTCCTGAATTATAGGTACTATATATTTAATAAGTGCATATAAATATATAAAAGGTCATACTGTAGCTTCTTCTTGCAGCCTATAATATTCCACGTGGACACATATTTTACATTTACTACTGCAAAACATACTTGCAAACCAAATATAATAATTGGTTGTTCTTATTTTGCTATATGTTTATATAATATATTGTTATTTAGTTAATGATTAGCAAAATACAGAAATCATATATTAGTTATTGAAGAATAAATGTGTAATGAAAAACATAATACAATTACTATATTGTTCCATATTTTACGTAAAATATACTAAATACTGTTAATTTTCTTTCTAGATTCAAAATATATATTATATGCATTTTAGTAGTAAATTTTCAGTTAAATTTACACCTATATTTTTATTACGTCATAAATGAGGGTCTTTCAATTAGTATTAAATATAAAAATATTTCATTTTAACTTATTTATCTCATTCTTCTTCATGTTTTTTGCAACATTTGTCTATTTAAAATAATACATAATAGAAATTTATTTTATTCATATACATAAATCTATATTTAATGTAAAAAAACACACATATCAAAGTAACAGTTAAAAAATCCAAAGAGTTATCTTATGCTATCATCTACTTAATGTGTACACAATCACAGAATTCTTTTGTAGCTATAATATTTTAAATATTTTTCTTAAAATATATATTATTATTGTTTAATGTAAAAAAACAAAAGAATTACAGAAATAATAATTCCCGAGTACATTAGCCTCAGATTCAAATTACCCAGTAAAAAAAATCATTAAGTAGTAAAAAATACATTAAGAATAATCGTTTAATAAATATATTACTAAGAGAAAGTAAAGAGTGCGAATAATTCACATTTAAGAAAATATCTATTATTAAAAAAACTTGAGAATAAAATAGTATCATTATTATTATGTAGAAACATTACCCCCATATGTATTTATTAATTAAAACAAAATAATTCTTAACTATTAGTATACGACTCCAAGGAATTAACAACCTATTTACATTGTAATATATTTTTAACGAAAATAATTATACATGTATTGACAGCATATATGTATTTGAGTTCTTACTATAAAATGTAATACATTAATATACAGTAGATGATACATAACGAGAAAACAAACACTTCTTACGGTAGTTGTGTGTATAATAAAAGACAGAATAAATCTTAAGTATTTTTTTTAAATATTTAAAAAAAATTATAAAAAAAAATACATGAAAAATAATTTTTTATTAAATGCTGTTATATATTTATATAAACAAAAAATTACCTTTTTTTTTATGAATTATTTTTTGTTTACCGCATAAAAAAGTATTAATCCGATATAATAAATTTTTTTTTTTTTACATAATTCCCTTTGGTATTTTGAATAATAAAATTAAAGTATAAATATATTGTGATTAATTACACTAATTTTACGTTAGCTGTGTAACTATATAATGCATAATATTTTACAAACTTTTTAATACTGTAAATTTTGCTTTAAAGTATTTAATTCTATTTAAATAATAAAAACTTCCTTTATGCGTACCTGAGTTTTTTCTTAAAATTTAATGTGCGCCTGAAATTTATAAAATATATGTGCACTATAGTGTTTAAGAATACAAGAATTCATAAAATGAAATATATAAAATTCTATAAACCTTTAAGGATCTATTACTTATTCAGACCACCGAAAACCCTAAACTTTGAAAACTTTAATATATAAATTTTCAATATTTAGAATTACTATGTAATTCCTATTAAATAAGATAATTAAAAATAAAATATATTACTTTAGAGGTTATTTTACTCTTGAATCCATTATTAATAATTATCTAATATTTTTTTTAATTAAATATATATTTTTCAATATGCCTATGGAATTGATATCATCAAAAAATATGAATATAACCATTTATGTATAAGACTTTTTATATTGCATTTTCAATAATTTTTTGAAAAATTGAATAAAAATAATATTAATATAATTTTTTATGCTGAATATGTAGTAAGCTAACGGAAGAAAGCATAATGCAGAATTATCTTCAAATACTTTTTTTAAAGTTGTAAAGTGTTTCTTGGATAATGAAACCTGTAATGGACAATATGTTACATGTAATCGTTTTAATCTCTTGAGTTATTGCATATTTCATAAATTAACCAATGTGTTTAAATATAATATAACAAGGAATGATGTTATTTATGCCAAAGTTATGGATTCTTTGGGTTCCGTTCTTCATAAATTCATTGTATCAAATGGAAACATATATAAGCTTTAAAATGTCACTGTAATAGAAAACTGCTAGATAAGAAATAAAATGTACGAATAGTGTGAACACCACTTTGCAGTTATAAGCTGTTCTTTAAATAATGAAGCTTAATGAAGGAGACATTATGAATACATTGAGAACAAATCTTCATTATATGATAAAAGTCATGCTTTTTTTCCAGTTATGTTATAAATAAATGTCCATATTTTTACAAAAATGTAAGGATCATGACAAAAAAATATATTTTACCTCAAATACAATCCAAAAAAATAGTTTCATCTCAGAAAAAATTCGAAGAAGATACAGCTCAAAGAAATCGAAAACGAAAAATCGAAAAAAGTAATGTAAAAGAAAATAAAGTTTCCCTCCTAGAACAAGGAAGATCTAGATTTGGCATGAATTCTCAACCTGGATTGATAAATGCCGCAGAATTTATTACACATCATAAGTTAACAAAGAAATGAATATTACCCTACATTGTTTCATCTTCTTTTTCATTTTTGAGCATATTATTCATATATTTACTTTTTTATAATGTATGTACAAAATATATTCAAAGGATTAATATTTCATGGTGTACTTCATATTACACCATCATTAGGCATAAAAAGACAGCATGTCACTTATATTATTTACTGTACTTTTCTTTTACAAATGCATTTTCTCCTCTTGTCCCATAGATTAACCAAACAATTAAAAGGACAAAAAAATATTCAGCATACTTCAGGTGAAAACACTATGCATGATTTGTTAGCATGTATATGAATATAAACAGGTACAAATTATGACAATATCGCATATTATATATCTTACAATTTACATAATACTTCATTTGCTAACATCAAATATAATATTATTTGAATTGGCTGAAATATGCTAAAAAGAATGCAAGTTCTATTTTACAAAATTTAATTTATAAAGAGCAAAAATAAAATAAAATTATAAAAGGGATTAATAAATACACGAATTTCCTTTTATCCTCTTTATTTGTAACGTTATCCTTTTGTTATAACTTTAGGAGATCATTTATGCTTTAATTTTTTTACTGTACATAATTTAATTTTATCGTTTATACTTAAATTTATTAACATTTAAAAAGAATACTGTATAAATTATCATGTACACGTAACTTTTTCGTGAATAATTAAATAATTATGATTTCTTATGATTCATATTATTTCATCATAACAAAGAAGCTACAATTCTATTGTTTGGATAAAAAAATATTTCATTAAAGCTAAAGATGATTTATATATTCGCACACATCGTGAAGAGCTAATAAAAATATATACATCTTTTTAAGGGAAAAAGAAAATTCATTGTAAACAAATAGTTTTTGTAAATTTATCTACTGCTTATCATACCTTGTTTTTATAAGAATACAAATAAATAAAGAATAAATTTGCATATACCACAATAAATATACATGGTGGACAAAAAAAATCAAATATATATTATCCTTTCACAAATATGTCTTCTATGCAAATTCGTTTTTCACATTTATGTGTTTTATTTTATGGATTATTCTTATTAGAAAATGAAATAAAAGTAACAAAATGTAACTCATTCTACTTATATCCAATGCTAATAACACAATTCATAAATACATGATTTAAAAATATAATTAATTTCGAACATGTTTAATTGTAAATCAAACTGCAGGATGCTTAATTTTTTTAATAGTATATCATTTATTCTTGTTACGATTATACGGGATAAGAAATTAATAAAATATCTGAAAACATTTATTTGCAAAATGTTATAAAGTCTTTTTCAAAAATTATTTTCCAATCTTCTAAAAGTAAATGCTATGAACACGCATTTATAATATATATACGCTTATTATATAATAGCAGTTATCAGTGTTGTAACGATAATTTTATTCTTCTCATAAATAGATAAAAACTTTTCCTCCTTATTTTTGTTCTACTGAAATAACTACGTTAATCATTATTGTTAAGTATATATATTTTCTAAATAATTAACCTGTTCCTTAATACCACAAATGCAATATATATTATTTAGTAAAGCTAATATAAAAATTTATATTTTGCAAGATAACAATAGTAAGTAATGAGGGAAAATAATAATTTAAGCTGCATCCACATAAAACGAGCAAAATAATATTTACCTTTTTACAAATATAAAATATAATTTACTTTTATATAACAAAATTGTAATTGAGATAATTCTCTAATAAACAAAAATATTTTCTCTTATCAAATAATATTTCCGCGAAACGTATTATAATTACTATTTAATCATATTTATTTTTAACTTTTTATCATTTTAAATTTCATACATGTTTATTATTAATTATGGTAAAATAATTATATACTGTTATAATATATTGTGTTCTAAATAAAATAATATAGATAATGCTGTTTAAGTGAACAAATAATATGCACTAATAGAAATATTTTTTGTATTTTCATTGAAAATTCAATGGATCATTCAAACGTGTATATAAAATTTCAGAAAAGCATACAAAAATATATTTATATCAAAATTACATTTTATTCTGACTATAAAAGTAAAAAAGTTTTGTCACATTTAAAAACCACAATTATATAAAAGTCATGAATGAATTAAAAATTAAAGAAATAAATTAATATTCTTCAATTTAATATTATATTTTTCCTATTTTTATGATATTCTACGATTTTAATTTACCTGCTGCTTAACAAAAAAAAAATATATATATATAATTAAACTGATAGTATTATAATGATGGAATCTTGATATATAAATACTTACGACTAATAAATAATTTATTAGTTTTAATGATTAGTATAAGATAAAAGAAAATATAATTATAGTCTACACTTTGTCATTGTATATATTGTGATATTAATATAATCTTAGTCTTTATTATATCACTAATATCATTCGCTTTAACATAAAATGGCCACTGCGTATAAGGAAGAATGGGTAAATCTTCATTTCTTCAAAAATCGTTACTTCTAACTTCCTAATAAAATATTTAACTTATTATTGAGATTAATACTTACTTAAAAAAATAATTAAGTTTCCTATATAATTTATCCTTCCTTTTAACTTTTAGAATGATATTTTAAGAATCCTTCCTACAAATGAAAAATATGAGCACTTAAATGAAGATGTTACAGTCAACGATTTTGATATATATTGTAAAGAGATATTTTCCCCTGATGGCAGCGATAGTGACATTGGTAAACTATGTAAAAAGCTTGCAAGAAA
>FLRD01001867.1:0-11031 GCA_900088485.1 Plasmodium ovale wallikeri | reverse complement strand
TTATGTAATATATAAATAATTTATATGTATTCTTATAATTTACTTATATTTTTATCAGATTCCACATTCTTAATCAGCTACAGAGTGATAAGATATATATGGTCTTTCATTTTCAGAATTTTCATATGATTCTATCATATCTTCACGTATGTTTTCATGTACCTTATCTTTCTTTTTTGTACATCTATGTAACAATCTCCCCAGTGGACTGAACTATGGTTAAAAAATAAAAAAAAGTTTTATAAAATGAATATATTCTTTACTACACTACTCTTAATGTAATAAATAACGGCGATTTTGTTTCAATGTTATTATTTCCAAATAGACATATTTTATACCTCATATAGAAAAATGAGTATTAAGAAAACCCCCAAAAATGCAATTCCCATGGATAAAGCATTATTCATCCTTTGCATGTTTGAAGCTTTATATTTTAACATATCGACGTAAGGTTTATTATAACATATATTTGTGCCTAAATTAGGTGATATTCTATCTAACGAAATAGAGGTTAAAAAACTGTCTACATCTGTAGAAAATTTTATATCATCTGTACTCAATTCGTCCAAATTATTACCACAAATATAATCAGATGAATCTAAAAATTGGGCATAATTTTCTATTATACCCATAGAATTATTTTCAATTTTAATAAATAAAGCCCTAGGTTGCAAATCGGTATATCTGATAATTTTTTTCCATTTTTCACCTAGATACTCCTTATATTTTTGCGGAAATGATAAAATGAATGTTTCGTCTTCTTTCAAATCATATAAATGCTGTAGTATACACCTTTTTCGTGTTGAATCTAAATCTGTTTGTCTTTCGCATGTATATATATTTTGTGATTTAATATTAGGTTCCCATTCTTCTTCTACTTTTTTTATTAATTTATTTTTATCCTGATTATCTAACCGAGTTGCTTTAAATATTCCAGTTACAAGATCCAAATAATAATTGACATCTCTGCAACACTTAGGACCATTTCCTTTGAGACAATTAGTTTTAAAAATATTATGATTTCTACTAAAATTTTCATAAAACGTATTAACTGATTCCTCACAATCAGCAAAATCACTAACATGTAACGTTCCATCTTTAAGTTTTTTAATTTCATCACTTTTGCATAGAATTTGTTTGTATTTATTAGAGGGCAAATTTTCTTCTTTGAAACCCTGAATTTAGAAAGAACATATAAAAAAATATAAATAAATGTACAGGATATAATTTATTTCTTATATTATATAAGAACTCTAATATTTATGATAGATATAAAATGAACACCATATATAAAAATGAAAAAGTACCGTAGAATGCTCTTCCTGTTGCACCATTCTTATTTATATATGAATCATAGGTAGTTTTATTTTCTTATACTAAAGAATTATTGTTATATCCTAGAGAAAAAAGCTTATTTGAAATGTGAATTGAACTTATTAATTTTAAAATTAAAACTAATGTATTATGTAAAATGTATGTCGTAATTACAATTTTATGATTTATTACAACTTTATAATTATTTAAACATATAATAGTTATATGCAAGCAGAAAGAAAATAATACTATATATAAATTCATAACAGAATTAATATAAAAAGGAAAAAGATTATTTAGGAAATTTTGCATTTTCTCATTCCCTTATAAATACTGAAATTATTTCATTTTAATTGGAGAAAATAAACAAAATGTTCGTATAAATATTATATATGGATATGTTTATTAACATTTTTTCTATTTATTTCTAGGTGATTCTTTAGCGATCTTATATATTTCTACTGGTGATGCTTTACATGAAACAACAAATCAATTTAATATACAGAAACTATATCATTATATTTCATCACGTTTAATATTCATAATGTCCTTCTTGTTTTTCTATGAATGTAATTTATCAATTTTATACATAGAGTTGTAGCATTATAATGCAAAATAAATTTATGTCATTATGTAATAAAAAATAATATTCTTATATTTTATAAATTAAAAATGTACACTATTCCCGAATTTCCTCATTAACAATTATTGAAAATTCTGAAATTATATTTTTTTAATTTTTACTTTATATACTATTACTTCTCCTCTTAATCTTTCATGGGTAATAGTTTGTTATTATTATTATACATAAATTATAATATTATGTATTGGTACACTTAAATTATTCTTGTTCTTAAAAATAAAAAATAAATACACATGGTGTTATCATTGCTGGCATTATTATTGTAATGTATCATATTTAGAAGTCAAATATTGTAAGCTAATTTTACTATATGAATTGTAATAATAGTAGGAAGTATTGGAAAAATGAAGGCATAATATCATATGTATTACGTTATAATAATGAAATAGAAATTTTTTTTATTTAATCTTATATTTATATTATATAGGCAGATAGACATTTCCATTATAGGAATTTTTTTTACTCGATAACAATTACACGGATATGTACATTAATATATATATAAAAAATTATAAGCTATAATTATCATATTGTACGAAAAAATTGTTGATAATATTTAATTTTTATATAAATATTTTGCATTATTATTTAATATTTTTATCTTTCAAAAGAATGCTATAAATGAAACTTCTAATTATACGTGGACGGTGTACCATTTCAAAAATATAAGCATCTTAAATTAAAAATAAATGATTTTTTCACAAATATATTTAATCACCATTCTATACAGTGTGTTAAAAATTTACATATATATTTAATTCTGTTAATTCTATGAACCAACGAAATTATATTTATATAATATGAGTTATTGAATATTATATTATTTCTTTTTTTTTTTTAAATGAAATATATTATACGGTATTCTACGTATTTATGATTTTGTAGTTTGTGCATGATATTTTTTTCGTATAAATTATTTTCATAATGGGCTATTCTTTTTTAATGCACATATGATAGAAATATTTACCTAAAAATATTAGTAAAAAAAAATCTATAAGATAGATATCCATTAATAGGAAATCACATTTAGTCATGATATGAGTTATATATTTTTTAGTAAATGTTACGAGTTTTATATTACATTTTTTTATACATTTATATTTTTGCAAAACATTTCTATAATATTTGTTAATTATTGTATAATACTGTTAAACTATTTGAATATTTTTTTTTTTTTTGGTTCATACATGTACAATTTTTTGAAAAAATTATTTACCGAAATCTCAGTGTAATGTATATAATATAATTGTACTATTATAAATTAATTAGATTTATTTTTAAATTTTTTATAATTTACTCTTAATGTGTTAGAGGAAGAAAAAAATATATATATTTTTAAATATATTAATATAATTGAGAATGTTCCTAAATTCCTATGCAACAATATAGTATACATTATTAACATATACCATATTATTGCAATAAAATTTTTTTTAATCCATATTTGATCCATTGATATAAAGTTTAAATTCGATAATTAATATTATCAATCATTCTATTGTATATTAGTTTTATTTTAGAATATATGAATAAAATATATGTAATATATAATTACAGAATATTATTTATTTTTCATTTTGCATAACTATCATTAAAGAAATTTCATTAAATTATAAATGTTTTACAGACAATTTTTGTTATAAATTTTAAGATGTGGAATATTACCTGATAATTTATGGGATACACTACTAAATGTGTAGTATACTAAAAATAGTTTTTTTCAAAATAATGTTATATTTAAACTATTTAAGGAACTGTGTTAATATTGTCAGATGGATTGAACCTGTGCAATATAAAATATTTATTGGGGATTAATTAAGAGTTTACGAAAAATTTTCTTTATGACATTCTGTATCACTGGAGAGAGAATTTATATTCAGTGGAAAATCAAATAAAGCTCATTATATTTTTATTTCGTTTATCTTGAGTTTAATATGTTTATAAATACATATAAGAATGAGTGCGAGTTTTATAATTATAATTTTTTTTTTTAAGTTCATTATATAAGCATGTTTTTTCATGTATTAATACAGTAACAATGATTATACATTGTAATAGTAAGAATTTTCTTAACTTTTACCTTTATATGCAAAAATATTCAACTTGAATATAATATGTTTACACTGATTTCACATATATTATTAAATACACATTTTAATGTTTGGAAGAATACATAAAGTAATGATTTTTCTTCTATTTTCTGATTTATCTGGAAAATATACTACGTTAAGTTTCTAATTACTATTTTTCTTCTAGTTTAAAAATTTATTAAAAAATATGAGTAAATATCTGCTAAATAACTTATAAAAAATTTTAGTACAGTATATTTATTAAAATTATTTGTATAAAATATTTAAATTAGTTAAGGTAAATTAAGACATTTAAAGCTGAAGGGTAACATTATGGAATTATAAGATACGCAAATGTGTATCTATATATTACACACAGTGTGTAAGAATTAATGATAATAAATAATAAAAAAATGTAATATAATATAGAAATACAAAAAAAACTTAATCATAACTTTAATTACGTAAAAAAATATAATATGTCAAATATAATATGAAAAAATTCACTTTTTTTAATAAATTGATACATATTACTTTTTTATCCTGCACACTGTATTTATGCAATAAAAGTCGTATAATACAATAGTTGAATAAATTGTTTGTTCTATATAATATTATCGTAATTAGCACATATGTATATAATGAGGATAAAAGTATTATTTATTTTGAAGAATTCAAGAAATAATATTTTAAATTTATTTATGAAAAGGCAAAGGTATATATAATCAATTATATGTTACAGAATATATTGAATTTATATGTAGTGAACATATATAAATAATATAATTTCAAAGTTTTTAGTTTTGAAAAAATATGCTAGGGTTGACTTTTATTTTTTATATTTAAATTTCATTTTATGCAAACGGAAAAAACAATATATATGAAACACAGAAAGAATATATTATTATATAAAATCTGCAACTACAATTCCTTATGTGATGAATACAATTTTATACTTATTAAAGTACTGTGAAAACGTCCATAAGTAATTTCCATAAAGGGTACAGAAAATATGAGAATTTCCATTATATGCGTTATTAAGTTGTCAAAATATACTTGTTTTACTATAAATATCATATTAAGAACAGTATAAGCCATGAATTATATGAATATATATATACAACTCTTTATATATTACCATATAACATTTGGATTTGTGATATTTACGTAATTATAAGTTAATTTCTTTTTTTGTCATTATAATTTTCTTCTGATTACGTTTTACATAACTTCCTATCAAATATGCTAAATACTTCTTATTATACGAGTACTACATCAATATTGTGTTCCTATGAATTCTTCGCAGTGGATCTTCCTTCATATAGCTAAGTATTCTTAAATATATTATAGTTTATCCGAATAAATATTTATAATTTTTCATTAATTCTTCTTATATTTTAAATGAATGATCGTATAAAAAATATTATATGTTATCCTATTTTATATTTCTATGTCCTTTCTTTATTAATATAATACATATACTAGGTTGAAAAACATTTTGTGATTCTATTTTACCTTTTTCGCAAAATTAATCATTTGAAATATGTTATATGATATTTTTTATTCTTTTATTTATGAATTATATTTTATTTAATATTTTACTTGGATTCAATAAAATGTGTCTTATTCCATATTATTTACTAATTAGGAATGTCATAAAGAATTATACGCTAACTTATATTGCGGTTTTTTTGAATCATCTTTATCCAGTTCATAATTATGTAATAAATGGTTTTCTTCTTGACTTATATTATCCCATATTTTTTTCTTCTTTACAATTATGCTACGTATCCATGGGCCAAATGGAGTAAACTATAATTATTATATAAAAAAAGTTATATATTCAAAATAGTATGTTTATATTATTGTAATTTTATGTTATAATTTTTATAGTTGTTGCATGACTTTATTCATATTTTTTAAATAATATTATTATTAACCTTATATAGCAGTTGTAAAATAAAAGATGTTATTAATATTAAAACAAATGGTATGATAATCATGCCTATTATATCAAAAACATCCACAGGTTTTAAAAGATATTCATCTCCTTTGCACTGTAGTATACTTTGAATGAAGTAATTATAATGTTCTCTAAATTTTTTTAATTTATTGCAAAAATCATAATCATACACTTTTCGACATTCATCTACACAACTAGTAAATAATGTAATACATTCACTGGTGCACTTCTTTTGTGAATTTTGTGGCATCACTTCTCTTTCGAAGTTATTGAATTTATCGTATATAAGAATAATTTTTTTAACTTTTTGATATATATCATTGTCCATTCTATTTATATAATTATCAAACATATGAAAACCACCATTTTGATCATTGAATATATTATTCAGTTTCTTGTACACATCTAAAATATCTTCACTAGCTTCACTTTTCGTTTCGGCATGTAACCAATAGTACAAATATTTACATCCATCTTCTTGATAAAAGGAATCATTTTTTTTTTTTAAATCATTTAAAAAGTTAATGGATATATTGCATATTTTAGGAGCACCACCTTCAGCGTCTTTTAAATGTGCATTAGTGAATTTTTCACAACCAGACATATGTATATCATCATCAGCTTTGTAAATATCTAAATTTTTTTTGTACTCAGAATATGGGTCTTCTATGTTATTCTAAAAGAGAAAATGAAATTATGTAATATGTAAATGTCTAAAGTAATATATTCATGAACAACTTTCTCTTTTTATTTCAAAAACAGAGGAAATTCAAAAAATACTAATGCAAAATTATAACTGTAAAAAATGCAAATATACCCTTGTTTGTCCTTGATGTAGCATTGTATTTTGCTAATTCTAAATTAAAATAATAAATTAAAATATATGTTCACTAATAAATCTCTGGATTCGAAATATTTAGGCATAATGTATGACACATCAAGAGTTATAATTATAATATTTATACCATTTAAATAAAAATTTTATAGTATTAATATTTAATAAATATATTTTTCAAATTATATTACAGTAGACTTATTTATATTATACATAATTACCAACTTTAATTATTATAATTATTATTTCAAAAATAAAAATGTAATAATTTATATATTCAGTAGTATTATATCATAATATAATATTTTTCATTACAGCATATAACTTAAATATTATTTAACAATACCACTATATTAATAAAAAATACTATTTTTAGTATTACTTATAAATTTCAATATTTATTTATATAAAAATATATATATATTTTTTAAATAGTTTTACATAGACAAATATTACTCTTAGAGATAATTATAATTTTTACAATACATAAAGGAGTATTTTATTTTTTAGCAATAAAAATTGCCTATTGCATATTGTTCTATTTTATTTATATTGGAATATATATTATGACATCTCTCTGTTGGTAATCATATGAACTTGTATATATTGCGAAATGTTAATACGTGAACAATAAAATAGGACACATTATTAAAAAAGAAATACGATATTTGTACATGCATAAATTATTATTTTATTATAAAGGATATGTAACAAAATTTTCGTTCTAAAAAAATCTGGATAAATGGAATACAACTTATAATTACAAATAATATCGTTACTTATCACCTTTCAAATTAGTGATATAAATTTTCTTGATTTACTCTATTTTTTTCATGGTTAACTAAACAATATATGTAACTCTTATTTTCAATACATTTAAATGTATTAAATAATATGAATTTACATTTTTAATTTCTTATATTTAAAAGATATACATTAGGAAGAAGATAAATTATTCACCATAATATATTTTACGTAAGTGCTGCAAATGGATCTTCATAATTTTAGAATAAAAAAATATAAAATTACATTTGAATGAAAATTATTCTTATATTACGAATTAAGTTATATTTATCTCATAAAAGAAATAAATAATATTAAAATTAGTTGATGTATGCAATGAAATAATTATTAAATGTAAAATTATTATATTCTATAATTTATTTATGATTTATTACTGTTTAACTTTCTTTGCTTTATATTTAATAAAATTTTTATATATAACAATACATTATTATGAATAATTAAGAAAAGTTATACAATTTATACATATTTTGTGAAAAGGCTATTTGCATAAGGAATAATGAAATACTAAATACATTATTAGTAAAAATAAAGATGTCATTACTTTCATGTCAGAATAATTTCTTTAACTGATAACTACATATATTTCTAGAATGATAAAGGATATGCGAATATAAAATTATTATTATTATTTATATACATATGGAATAGTTTTTCTTTATTATAAATGATAACTTTGTGGGTAGTACACTAATAAATCTTTTTATTTATAATTTTTTTGGGGGGATAATAAGTAATATATAAATGACTACTTATAAAAAAATGCATGAAGAAAATATGAAATTGTAAAATTAATCCTTTTATATATTATTCTTATTTGTTCTTTTTTATTTCCACTTATATTATTTCATGCTTCATCAATATATATAAAATAATTTGGAATATAATTTAGATGTGTTGGGGGGTAATAATTTTAGTACACATTATTATTTAACTTTTGCAATACATTTTTATTGATAATATGCAGGTACTTCATCATATCTTTTTTATTTGATGAAGTTTTTTAGATTATGTATTACTTAATGCAACATGCATAATTCTTTAAATGCATTTATTGATTCTATTTACTTTATTTTTTTTTATATTTACATAAAATTAATACTGTAAAAGGATCTTCTTAATCATTTATGTATTATTAATTTTTTTTCTTCTATATCTCTTTTTTTTGGATGTTATTTATTATTACATAACATTTAAAGTGTTGTATATTTTTATTGTACATATATTATACATTATTAAAAAGTAAATGTGTAAAATAAATGTGTTTTTAATATTATTTCTTAATTTTTATTTATTAATAATTAATCATGTTTGAATTAAATAAATAATATAGGAAATATGCATATTTTTCTTAAATATATTATATTAATGTAATTTCATTACATAAATGTAATGAAACATGTAGAGAGAAAAAATTTATTGTAACACACATATACATCAGTATATATTTGAATCAATTATACATTTATTCGTAAAATAAACATTATAATTCTGTGTCATAAAATAACATGTTCGAACATAGTAAATGTGTGAAATGCATTAAAACACTAGTTAATAATGATTTATATACATATATTATAAGGCGAAATGCTTTACGTTAAGAATTCAGTATTTTGTACATTAATTTTTTTTTCTATTAATTATTATTATTATTATTTTAATATATACATCTATACAAATCATTTATTTATTTCTGTTTTTTTTCCCTTTCTGTGTGAATATAATTTTGAATTAACCAAATAAATATTCGGCTTATTATTAGCTATCTTAATTCAACGAATATAAGTTGTAATTTTTATATGATAGAATTTACATTGGCTGATATGATATGTAGTTCCCTGAGTTACCAAATAACATATCACCAGATTCTTGTGTATTATCTATAAATACATCCATTTCACCTCCATCTATATTACTTAAGCTATTTGAGTTGTACCCACCGAGCTTGCGAATCCAGGAGCCAACGGGTGTATACTAGTATATAAAAAATTAATGAGAACATATGTAATATATTTATTTAGTATTTTTGCACATATAATATGAGTTATTTTTACTATTTACTATATTGATATATATCTACAAAATATGTACGTACTCTATATAAAGCAGTAGCGCTTAACAAAACTGGAGCTACTCCAAGAACTGAATGACCAATGTTTGTTCCAATATTGGAAGTTTCAGGTTTTGGCTCAGTGACATGAGAACTTGCTGCAGTTCCCAGCCTTTGATCTTGATGGCGGTGCATAGCACCACCTTCTTGAAAAGAAGCTTTTGGAGCTGTAATTTTTTCAGGACATTTTAAAATGCCTAAAACTAATTTAGGATTATAATCCTTGCAGTTGTCATAAAATTCTGGACAATCACTACTTTTAGGATTACAAAGTTTTTCAAAGTGTTCATATAGATTACTTTTTTTTTCTATATAATCACAGTGTTGCTTGCATCCTTCAGAATAGAATTTACATTCTGGTGCAATAAATTCATAATTAACACAGTAATCGTATAAATCCTTTCTGTTTTTCCAGTCATGGTGATCAACCATTTTTAAATTAGGCTTACATTTTTCAATAAGAGATGATAATTTTGGATTATATTTAGGATAACTCAATATAAACTGGAGAGCGCTAAAAGCAATTTCAATTTCTGTAGTATTTTCTGTACCATAAATATTAGTTATTTTATCATATAACCAATAATTCATAAGTTTGGAAACATCGTAACTAAAATTTTTATTATTCAATGCTTCACAACTTTCTAAATAACTTAGATATACGACCGTTTCCCAAAAGAATGTATGAATATAACATAAATTTTATAATAATATTTAGGGTGTTAATCTATTTGGTATACGATATATGAATTCACCTTCATTTATTTTTATATACACACTTTTGTTATATTCCTATTTATAACATAAATAATTTTTTATTTTTTAATTCACTTAAGAAAATATTATTAATTTTAATATTATTCTAAAAATACATTTATTACAAACTACTCACGATACAATGAATCACATTTTTTTATATATAAGTATAATGAATAAAATATTGTTATTCTATATTATATACATTTTATCAAAGAATAAAATAAAACATTTTGTTTCCTATGGGATAAAATGGATACAAATTTTTGATAGTACTTTTAAGTTTGACTAAGCATATTATTTGTGAAATACGCAAAATAATATTAAAATAAATAATTAAAAATAAATCATTTTTTATGCTCTGATATATAATTAATATATATTTTATCGTATACATTTTAATATGCTTAAATATGAATAGAAACAAGCTTTTATATTACTCATTTACTAATACTTCTTATACGTTATGCAGCATTATTACTCATAATGAAACTTAAATAAAAAATATATATTTGCATACACCTTAAATACCCCCAT
>FLRD01001866.1:0-15486 GCA_900088485.1 Plasmodium ovale wallikeri | reverse complement strand
ATAAGTAATAACGCATAATGATATAAATAATATTTGCCACACATATAAACATATTTATCATTTAAATACATATATAATCGTACAAATATAAATATCACAAAACAATAATAACTTAATATTCCATAATAATGATAGCGATTTATTTAATAATATGGAATGTTTTTGTGACAAAAATGTTTTAAAATTACATACTCAAATAGTATTGTAAGTTATGTGCACTCACATTTTTTAAATTTTGGTTTTAATATTTATTTAATCATTCGTACTCAATATAAATATTAACACTATTACTACAACAATTAAAGATTTTATACTTGATAAAAAATATTTATCGAATTTTTAATATTTCAAAACGTGCATTAATGTCATACCAATTACTATTGTATTGGTATTTTTTTCATATATACAAATACTAATTAAATCAATTATTTCAGTTAATTAGGATGCCTGGACCTAAAGTGGATAGCGTATTAAAATCATTGAAGGAGGATGTAAAAATTTTTTCTTACTAAATTAATTAACTAAATTGTTTTATCATAATAGTACATTATTGTTTGTATATCCTAAAAACAGCTTTTTCAAAATAATCCCTAATGTATATATACTCTTTTAATATTTCATTTTATTTTCAGCATACTTTTAAAAATAATCAAGATATTCAGAAGTTCTATAATAAATTAGAACGTACATGTGATAATAATTTTTCTCATCCTTGTATTAAGGCAATACCAATTAAAGAAGAAATCAAAGAAAATGTTAAAACATTTTATCATAAAATTAGTGAGAATCAGTCAAAATTATTATTAATTAAAGACAATTTTAGTGTTTTTAAAGGGGAACTGTCCAAACGGTGTATGTATTTTAAATACTGGTTTTATGATCAAGTGATAACTAATGGATTCGATAACAAACAAATTGAACAAATTTTTAAACTTTTTGATGGTCTCAATAAAAAAATTGAATTTTATATAGCACATCAACATGATAACAATGGTTTTACTGATTCTGCTGATTCCCCATTGTTTCCTTGCAAAATCTGTTATTTCAATTTGGATCAAATTAAAAAACTGAAATTGTCACTTGATTATATAGAAAATTATGATAAAACCAAAAATACAAGTACTATAAGTAAAGTAATATGCAACAGCGAATACAAAGATTACATTAATGAAATCATTGAATTATGTAACAGTAAATCTGGAGATAGTTACCAACAATCAAAATATCTTTGTGATGAATTAGATGAATTTAAAAACATTCATGATATTAATGAGTTATTTAAGATGCAGTGCAATGCGGAACATGAATCATTATATGGTGATTTACAAGCAAGATTTCCTTTACCTACTACAAACCTAAATATGAATAGAACTATTTCAGCATCCCTCTCCACTGTGGCATTATTTGGAATTTTCTCCTTTTTATATAAGGTATATAAAATTTTGTTCAATATTCAATTATTTATTTTTATGAATAATTATCCTTCAACAATGTTATATAATTATTGAGTAAATGTAACAATTTTTTTTAAATACTAGTTAACACCATTTGGTCCATGGATACGTAATCATGTCCTAAGTACAAGAAAAAGCTTATTTAAAGCAAATGAAGAAAATAGTGAAGAATTACCTGAAAATTTACTAGATTACGTGGATACGAATTCTCAAAGAGATAATCATAATATAGGGTATAATGCTGTATGATATACATAATGAAGAAATAACTTGTAATATTAACTGCATTAGTTCATTGAATTTAAAATTATACAAAATTTCAACATAAATAGTTTGCGGTTAAATGTTGCAACGAAAAAAAACATGTAGAACAATATATTGTCCACTATTGTACAAATATAATTAAGAAAAATAAAATGTATGAATATATACTAGAAATATGTGCATGATAAAATTAATGATGAAGAAAATATATATAAATATATTAATAAATAGAAAAATATATTTAAACTAATTAAAAAATATTAATGTAGAAAATAACATAATTACATTAATGCTCATTTACTTCCCATAAAATCGTAAAAATTATATATTAGCTAAAAACTAGAAGAGTAAATTCAATACCAATTCAAAACGACAACGTATTATCCAAGTTTATATAAAACTAAGTAAACATTAATATTTAAATAACCTTAACATCTAATAAAGTTATTAAGGAAGAAGTTACAATAAAAAAAATTTTAGGAAATTATAAATAAAAAATAATTCGTTTCATGTAAAATATGATTTTTATAGTGTTAAAAACAAAGCAGATAATCATTCATTAGGAAGGGAAATAAAATTTTTATTTAAAATTGAAATATATGTATTTTAATAATTTTTTAACAAATTAATAAAGGTGAGACATGATATTAATAATGAAGTAATAACTTATGTCAATATTAATCGAAACCATGACGGATCATAAAGAGTAATTTTCCAATGTTATATAATGACGCAGTTGCTCTACAGACTTAAGTATATTAGAAATTTATATGAGTTAAATGGTTATATTAACTAATGTAAAAATTTATCAAAATATTAATATAAGTAAATATATTAATGAGAATTATATTTTAATAAAGATCATATAATAATAAAGCGGGTATAAAATATGATATTGTATAGATATACAACAGTATAACAATAATATAAACAAATAGATTATTAGAAATTTGTACAATTAGCGTATTTAATAAAATACCATATATTTAATTTTATATAAAGTTTAAAATAAAACTTACTAAAATTAAGGCAAAGGTCTATAAATATTATTAGCAATAAATAAAAAATGAAACAAACGAAATATGGATATATACAACGAAAAATTTGTATAAGTGGGAAAAGTTTATATAAAAGTTAGTATAGTATATACTTTTTAATATTTACTAAAGAATTTCGTAATAGGTCATATTATATCTTTAATATATTTATCACATTGTACTCTTTATATTTAAAATAAAAATACACTTAAATTCATTTAAGAAGAATAAAAAAGAATACAAAATTTTTCGCATGCAAAAGAAAAACTAATTTAAAAAGTAATATTACAATTTATTATTTTTCAGTTATCGTAAATCCGTAGGTATTAATTAAATTGTTATTTAAATAATTATTATTCTAATTAATTTTAATGGATAATACATGAAATAAACATACAAATAATAAAAGAATATAGTACTTACAGAAATTTTAAATTTTAAATAATTGAACTGAATTTAAAAATTATTATCTATATTCATTACAACACTATAAAACAAGTATTAATATATATATATATAGAAACGTTATATAATATCAAAAATTAACTATAAAAAAATATATGGAAAATAACAACTTAACAATTTACAAAGTCATATGTATGGAATAAAAGATTTATATATTCAAGTTAACAGTTGTATAATGGAAATTTGATAAAAAAAAATATAACAAGCATTATTTGAAGTGTCTAAAATTGTATATGTATTTCAATGCAATTTATAGCTGACACAGTTAAAATATAAATGCCATTTTTTCGGTTTTTACTTCTTTTTGCTATGATTGCACAATTCTCAAATTTACATTATAAGAATATTACAAAAACCATTACCTTTAATTTAATGTAAATGCAGTTATATTAATAATTTTATCTGCATTTTTTAAATAAGTAATTATGATAAAAAAATGGATAACTTTCGTGTTTAATTCAATCCTATTTCTCATCACACATTGCTAACATAACGTTAAAATTTACAATGTATTAATAATTAATTTTCCGTTTAAAAAAAAACCCTATTAATATTAAAATTCATGTATGAAAAAAATAATCATTGCGAAATAAGAATATATAATGTAATGACAATTTTGACTAAAAATAATAAAATTAAATTATAAATAAATTATATGTTATTAACCTGAATTTGTAGAAATATTCCAATTAAGCAAAATCGAAATGTCGAGGAAATAGCATAAAATTAACTAAGTAGAAAGTATAAGATGTATGCTTCTTATAAAGAAATAATAGCATGAAATATCTCCCACAAATATACATAAACAATATAGGTAATTTTTATATGATACAAATACCATAATATCAAATAAATTAAAAAATTATTTTTAAATAGACAAAAAATATTATAAATATAATGTTTCCAATGTATATTCTTAAAATGAAATTAATTTTATTCTCATAGATTTATAAATATGTAATATATGTAACTATTTATAAGGTCTATTTCTTTTGGTGTGAATTAATGCATATCTAAATCGTAAATAATATAAAAATAATAAATAAAAAGTTAAAAATATACTGATGTTAATACTAAATTATAAATTTTGAAATAAGTAATTTAAATATTATTCTTTCTTAAAAATATTTTTATTTATTTGAAAAACACTTTTTTCCATTTATTTTTATGTAGTTCTCTAAATTAATCTCACAAAATAACAATTACATACTAAGAAACAGTTACAAATTAATGAATAATATATAAACTTATAACACAATTTTGAAATAATAAAAAAAATTATTACACAACTTTCGTCTAATAAAACATAATGAATATGATGTTTTTTCTATTTATAACCTCTTTTTATATTTAAATATTAAATGATAATTAGTCATTATTTTAAATAAATATTTACATGTAATGTCATATTTATTCATATAAAAATACATAATTATTTCTTTATAATTCACATTAACAGTAAAAAAATATAAATAAATTCACATAATTATTGCATTATATTACAAAATAAAATATATATATACATAATATCATTTTGGTAAAAAGAAAACATAAACGTATACACCATTCTAAGAATAATTTATATACGGCATACACTCAAAAAGATATAATAGTTATATAAAATTAGGAACTTATGAATATAATGAAAAAAAGATAAATAATAATGTAACTTTTTTCAGATATTATAATTAATACTGCATTCCGTGTTTCTCTGCTTTAAATAAGCTATTTAAAGGATATGTTGAAGCAAATTAGAATATATACAAATCAAATGAAATAAATAATAACAAAAAGCACAAAAAAATATCATTATTTCTAAAATATATATTAAAAAAAATGTCATTTTTATATATATAAAAAGTGATAATTAATACCTTTTTATTGTATTTTAGCAAAATACATTTCATTTATTATTAATGTGCGAACACAAATAAAATTTTATAATAGCTTTCCTTTGTGCATACAAAATTTAAAGGGAAAAACAATTCAATATGTCCTAATTGAATAATACTTCTGTAAAATATAAGTATTCTAATTTGTATTCTCATAGCACATTTAAACAATATGTTACCATACGATTACGTTGTCAGGAAATATTATAGGTGATTGAAATTTCAAAGAAATTTATACTGCTCAAAAATAAAATTATATTATATTTCTAATTTATGCTAATATATAATAAAAATAACATAAACTTTATAAATATATTTTTTTAAATGAATATAAATTGTATTCAATAACTAATTCAACTAAATTCTATTTTTCTTTTATATATTTTTATTTATATTAGGATTCCGAATCTTTCAATAGCATTTTAATTGCCATTTCCAATTTTTTTTTTTAAACTTTTTCTAAGGTATTCATATTGAAATGAATTCATTATATATTTATCTTTATTTTTGCATGTTTGTGAATACATAAGTGGAATATTATGTATTCTGTATATGATATTAATTTGATAAAAAAATAAAATAAGTTCTTATACCCTCTTTAAGTTATAATGGATAGAAATTATATGTAATTTATTCCTGCCATAATGTATTGATAGTTTTATAAATATTCAAATTGATTTCCAATAGAAGAAAAACTAAATCCTTTTTTATCTATATTATGATGAGATAACCATATTTCATATTTAAAATATATATTTTATATATTTTATATATTTGTTTTTATAAATCTATGAATTCTTATATATATATTACGCTTCTTCATTTATTTATGATACTCATATATACTTTATTTTATCTTTTTAAAAAATACATGTAGTTAGGTTGAAACAACATAATATTTTAAATGTATATATAAGAAATTTTAAGCAAAAAAATTCATATTTAATTACATTATATTTAGCATCATATAATATACTAAAAAAGGAAAATTAAAAAAATATATATTAATAAACAGAATTAACATTACATTTCTTAATATTAAATATGACTTTACTAAGTTATAATGTCTCCAGACACGGAATATTCTAAATTTTGGAATTCTATAAAAGAGGTTTATTTAATGCATTTTATTAATATTACTACTTAAGTGTTTTAATGTGAATATCGTATTTCTGTTCAAACACAATTAAAACGATATTATTCAGAATAATAATAATCTTGCATATATATATATTTTTTTTTTCAGAATACTTTTAGTGAGAATGAAACTCTACGAGATATTTACAGTAAATTTGAGGATATGTGTTCTAAGGTTAATAATAGAACATACTGTTTAATAGATAAAGATCCATACAGCGAATGCAGTAATGTTAAAAAACTTTATTACAACCTTAATGGTAATAATACAAAATACGAATTATCTGATGATGAATTTACAGCATTGTATGATCATCCCATAAAATTTTGTAATTATTTAAAATATTGGCTTTATGATGAAATTATTTTTAATAAATTTGATAATAATCAAATTAAGGAAGTTCTCAATACCTTGAAAAAGGGGGATAAATTTCAAATTATAATAGACAATTATAATACTTGCAATTTTGACATTTTGGAATTGGATAAAATTAAACAAATAAAATTATTTTATGATTACATAGCAACCTATGATGCTGAAAAAAAAAAAAGTCGCATACGTGATAAAATATGTGGTAGCAGTTATGAAGAAACTCTTAATAGAATGATCGATTTATATAATGATAGAAATATAAAAGGTGAAAAAGAATCAACTGAGTATTCTAATGAATTTGATGAATGTAAGAAAACATATAGCGTTGGTAGATTATGCAAGTTGCAGTGTGTCGCTGATGGATTTTCTTCATTGCATGAGACACAAACTGGGTGTTCTGAAGTAGATTCATCAGTACAACATTCCTCTGCAGCTGAATCTCCTGCTGGAAAATTAATTCATGATCCAACTCCTGTACGTGGCGAAAATACTTCTGTAGGAATAACTGTGACTGTCATCCCTATCCTCGTTACTTTCCTTGCCATTTTCCCCATTTTATATAAAGTAAAATCAAATTCTATTTAAAAATATAGATACTATTTATATTATAAATATTTTTCATTAGTCATATGCACATTTATAAAATAAATTCACTATATGTTAATTTCGTGTTCTTTTCAATACTAGTTAACGCCTTTTAGAACATGGTTACATAAATCTATTATGAAAACAAAAAATTTCCTAGGTATTCCAAATGAAAATTCAACTGACATATTATTGAACCAAATATCAGATTCAGATAATGAAAATCTCATGAAAAGATCACATTATATAGCATATAATTCTTTTTAACATTATTCCAATGTGATAAACTATATAATAATAACTAAAATAAGTCATAATAAGCAACATAAAACTTATTTATGTTTAACATTATATTAATATACGTAAATAACATAAACTGTAAATATAAATAAAATATATACATATAAAATTTTTCAGAAAACAACAATTTATACTAAAAAAACAAAGAATGTGTGCGTGCAAAAAAAAAGTTAAAAGACCGTATAATATATTAGAAAATATTAATCAACTAAAAAATCCATAAATATATTAAAGTTAAATAAACGAGATATAGATATATAAGTTGTATTTTTTTCATATATAAAAAAATATGACGTTCTAAATATTGATGAAATAATATAATCACAATATCTATGTATATATATTAACAAACAGAATATAAATTGAATGTATAGCATAAAAAAGAGGTATTCAATACACATAAAATAAATATATGAACGGCGATATTTGTACTTAAAAATAATATAACTAGTAATAATTTAAATCTATACAAAATATAAAGAAATTATATTAACAAACATATATGTAAACTTATTATAATAAGCATGCTAAGTCATTGTTGTTGATAGTATTATAAAATTTATGTATTCATATAGCATTATGATAAATATAACGTAATAATGGAAAATTCCCAAGGAAGCGATACAATTTTTGGAACATAGTACAATCATTTAAAAGATTATGAAGTATAAACACATTTAAAATTAATAAGCGTCTTTCAAAATTAACTGATTTCTTTGTGAATATATTACGATGTTATAAATAAGAAGAAAAAGTTGTACTATTATCATAAAAATGATATCAATTAAAAATGTATAAAATCATATAAGGATACATAAAATATATTATCAGTAATTTGAGTTTATATCATCATTATGTAGAGAAAAAAACTATAATATTAGTAAAAAATAAATAATATTTTTAAAAAAGGTTGTTGCACATTCAACGTTGCATTCAGATAAATCTTATTTTATTTTCTTATACTATAAAATATGATAATTTTGTCGTTCGATTAATTTTTCTAAATATTTTTTTTTTTTTCAATTATTACAGTTCTATTTTTCAACATTCCATAGTTTTAGAAAAATTGACCATAATTTACTTTGTTTTTGTTTTGTTTCTTCTTAAAATGAGCTCCAAAAATAATGACCTTCTTAAAAGAATATGATCTTTGTTTACATAAAATAGCCATATAAAATGTAACTAGATAAAAAATATAAACATTATTGTATATTTGTTTAACATACGTTATATATTATATTTTCAATAAAAACATTTTATATTATTTTCGAAATACATTTTATATAACAATGTATCTATTTTTATATTTTAAGTATAAAAAATAAAATTTATTAATTACACATTAAAAATTTAAGAAATATCTAAATATATATATATTCCCGTTTCTGTGTATATATCTTAATGATTTGAACTAAATTTTTAGATACATATATGTATATTGTATATATTTAATAAAGCACCATAAAATATTTTAATATATAAAATAAAAAAAAAACATTATATTCACAAAATACATTATCCCTTTATAGTCATAGTTTTTCTTACACTTCCTTTCTTCTCTTTAATTTATATAACTAATATATTCTTGTACATATATTTTACGATTCATCAGTTCATTTATTTGTCAACAAAATTTGAACTTTCAAGAAAATATACTGTATGTGAGAGAAACGTAGAATATTACTGCGCATTTCCATATCTATATTGAGCAAAATATTTGATCTTAATATAATTTTGACTATTAATTAATATAAAATATTATATTATGTAAAAATAAAACATATTGTTATAAGATTTAAAAATTTTCTACTAATACCTTAAGTTTTTCTCTATACCTCGCAAATATTTTCTCTTGTGCTATACCTAATAAATAGACAGAAAACAATATATATTATTGTAAATATTACATGCATATTAAAAATGATATATCAGAATAATTTTATATCTTAATCATTTTCGTATGCACGAAAAATTTATTTTCCTTATTAAATAGAAAAATAAATGCATAATATAGAAAAATACACGTACCATCTTTAATGAACAAGGATATGATTAATACATGGTAAAGGTAAACTACACACATGTTTAAGAGATATTCACCCTTAAATAAGAAAAACTACTTATTACATATTTCTGAAATCATGTAAAAACTAAAACTCCATTTAAATCATTATTCAAATATATATATAGCACATGCAGTATACTTATTTTAATATATTACCAAATAGTATATTATATAAGAGCATATATTAAATTTCGGAATTTTTAATACAACAAGAAAATTTTCTTTAAATAAAAACTACCTTAATCTCCAATTACTTTTTTTATTTTATGAAAAATTTTACTGTTAATTTGCTGGCAATACATACAGGATCCAAGAATATATAATTAACTAATATTTAATGTATTATATATTTATGTATTTAACAAAATGGATGCAGCTAAATCATCATTTAAATAATATTACATTTATTTTTACCCTCATTAGAATTACTATTAAGCATTATTTAACAATTCAACGTTAAAATATACAAAAAAGGTAGAATAGTGAGATAAAAAAAAAGTAAAAAAGTATTAGAGAAAATAATTTTTAAAAATTCTTTTAATCCTTCAAATAAATATTTAATTATTCATTTTTCTTTAAAAATAGTATATCATTTACTTATAAGATCGGTGAATATGATTTTTATATATGTTGAATTCACTTTTTTAAAGTGATATTAATTTATATAGTACTAAATTATTATAAATCTTAAAACATTTAGAAAAATACTAAACATTCTAAATGAATTTGATAAATTAGATTTAATTTATATATTTTGGATATATAAAATTAGCACAATAATTATCGTAAGAATAACCTTTATTATTGAATTTTATATGTTCTTATATAAAATATATATTAAAAATATAGGCTAAAAATATGAACATATAAAACAATATAAAATGTATATTATAGAAATATATTAATAATAAGTTTTTACATAAAAACAATTAAACATTATTCATTATATGTGTATACATGAATATTTTTCGATGATATATTTCCTTCTATTTTTTTCTTTATACCAATATTTATTTTTTCATGAATTAATAATACCTTCACAGTTATTTAAAAAAAAAAAATTAATGCTTATTTATTAACAAAAAAATATGAAGACAAATTTAAATATTTGTGAAAACGTCATGAATTATGTGCTTGCAACACTCTTGTTAACTTTGATAAAAAATAAAAATTTACTTCATAAAATAATTGTTTAATTAACCGAATTTATCATTTTTACTAATAAAAATATATCTTAATATGAAAGGAGTACCAAAAAATTATTTATAACAAACATAATATCTATGTGCATCTTTAAAATATGTGATACTACGAAACTTACGTGAAAATAAAATTTAAAAAAATTGACATGTATATATTCGCCTAATGAATACTTTACTGTTTGCTCTTTAGGAACAAATTTTAACCACTTTATTTAAATATAAATTATATGAAAAATTCAATGAACAGTGTAATGATGTAGGTATATATTCAAGCTATTGTAGGACTATGGGATATCTTAAAAGCTCGTACAGTGATATTCTTGAAGTATGTTGCATGTTTGCAAAAAATTTAATAAATTTACACCAAATAATAAGCGAAGAAGAAGACAGTAGTAAGAGATGTAGATATTTTAATTTTTGGATAACTGACTATGTTAGAAATATTTTGGAAACTAAATGGAAAGATAAATCTAATATACATCGCGTTCTTACTGGGTTTCTTACAGTAGAAAATAATATCCCAGCAGCATCAAAAAATAATAATTGTCGATATGATTATAATAGTAATATTGATTTGGATTTATGGAAAGAACGAAAATATTTATATGATTATATTGAAAATTATAGTGATATTGAAGTAAAAATTAATTCTGATGGGCAATTATGTAAAATATATTCTGAATACTTTGGTTATATTAAAGAATTATATGGAAAATATAAGCAAGATTGTTGCAATAGTAATTCTCGTAAATGTCATAATCGCATTAATTTAAGTTATTTTTGTAACAATGATAAATTTATTAATAAATTAGTATGTGATGAAAATAAAAAAGTCGTAACAGATTCTCCAAGGGAAGAGAAAGGTCAAGTTTTAAAGGAACCTGATGAAAGTGGAAGATACAGTTCAGCACATGTCTCACTGAATGATCAAAATCAAGAAGTAACTGGAGATATATTAACCAATAATTCAGATTATTACGCTAAACTTGGCACTAGTATTTCATTTTTGGGAATAGCATCCACTATTTTCTATTTGTACAAAGTACAAACATTACTCAAAAATATAAATATTTCACTGGAATATTAATGGTTTATCTTCCTTAAAATCATTTAATTATAATATAAATATATAATTAATTTTTTATATTTTTATACTGCATATTAGTTTACTACATTTGGAAACTTGATACGTTCTAAAGTATTAAAAACAAAAATTAAAGTTAACAAAGATGAAGATGCAAACAATTTGATGATACATGATTTAAATAATGAAGATAAAGAATTTTACAATGATGACTATAAAATAGCATATAACCCATCATAAATTCAAATGTCTTAATGTAATATAGTACACGAATTAAACTGTAATAAAAACACTTAGTATGTATATCCTTAGTATGAAATTAATTGTGTATAGAAACAACTAATCTGTAGACAAAATAAAATCCACTAAAGAAAATACTAAATGTATTTTTAAATTTTACCATATAAATAAGTAAATGCTCTGGAAGAATAATAAAAAAGTATACATAAAAATGTAAGATAACATCAATAAAAAAAAAAGTTTATAGGATAAAAAGAATATTAAGAGATGAGAAATTAATAGTGTAAATAAAAATACCATAAATGAAGTATTGATAACATTATGTAAATTATTAACCTTTAAGAGGCAGTATATTATAATGAAAATACTACCAGTAGATAAAATAAAAAAATAGGTATGCAAATTTACATGCAACCAGCCTATAATGTATTAATATATATTTAAATAAATAGAAAGCAAATAAAGAAACTTATTATATGTCATTAAAAATTTTCTTGAATACATTATTTCAAAAAACATATACTTAAAGGAAAATCTATTTAGATTTATAATTAATATGAAATATAAAATAAATAACATTTAATTAATGTACAACATTTATGTCTCATCATTAATAGAAGGAATTTTTATATCAGTATACTACACAAATGAAAATTAGTCTTAATATTATAGCCAATTTTATTTTGTAATCGTAAATATTGCGTTCAAGTTACCTTTAACATACTAATAATTACATAAAAGAAAAGAGTAAATAAATATTATAATATTCCTTTTCATTAAACATTTATCACTTAAATGTATATTAATTTGTATATATATTCAATTTAGTTAAAAATATATAAAAATATGCATATGCTACAAAAGAATAAATTCTTTCAATAGGAAACAAACATCAATTTATCTATGTAATTATTAAAATATAACGAAAACACCTTTGAATAAATAAAAGATAAGTATTAAAGTGAAAGCATATGTACACAAATAAATATATAAATGAATCATTATATTGATTCACAGTTCTTAATTATAAGAACATATTTTTTTTTTTATCAAAAGATTCTGTTAAATATAATTATAATTTAAGATAATGTATTTCCACTAATATTATATTTACGTTCAATTTTATAATATTATATATATTATTCAATTAAATAAATTCTATTTTCTATGATTGTTTAAAATATTTTTATTAATGTTTGTATTATTTTTACAATAACTTTATATGTAAATATATGCCCTGAACTGTAAAAAATACTCACAGTAATTCTGTAATAAAGTTAATAAAACATAACTATAAAATAACATATAAAAATCCACAAGATAGATATAGAGGGCTAAATAAGATAACAATTTTGACACATTTCTCATGAAAATACATCGAATATTTAATAAAATTTTATATAAATATTTTATGCGTTGATAAACAGAGTATATATATCATATGTATAATATTATTTTGATTTGAATTGTATAATGTTTTATTTAATTTAGATCATTCTGTAATCATGCGTATATGTATATAATAATATTTAATGTATACTTTAGAAAGAGGATTGTAATGCATTTGCTAAAAAATATATATTTTTTCACGTTTATATAAATATAAACATTTAGCATTAAAAAAACAGATATTTTGTTAATATATAAAATTTGTTAAATATAGATATTTTAACTTTTAAAAATATATATTGTGAAAAAAAAAAACTTGTCAGAGCATATATCTAATTTATATATATTCTTACTAGTTCCATTTTACTCTTCCACATAAAAAGCGAAACATAATTATGTTATGTAAAACATTATATTTGTAATTTATTATTACAAATAATGCTCAACATTTTTAGAATTATATTATAATAGTTATTCCTTGAAAACTAATAGAATTATAATGATCTAAGACAATTAAAATAGTCTTTAATTTTATTTTAAACAATAATCGCATATACTAATAATTTTATATCATTAATTTCTATATACGAATATATACATTATATTGCTTCTTATTTTATATAACTGATATGTCTTAATATTGAAACAACTATCAAAAATGACAAAGGTATTTTTTACTTATTGAAATTTCACTCATATTTTTATGTACTTAAATTTCTTGTACATGATAAGAAATCCATATTTTAATATGTATATATTATTTTATATTTTCTTCGATTTAATATTAAGGGTATAACTATAAATGATCTTCCTTCCAAAAAATATAAAAATGAATTAGAAATTGGAATAAATTATCAGGATATTGAGGAAAATATTGAAAGTAATAAATTAGCAACAGATTCTTTGTATTGGTCAACAACGGTGCGAAATTATTTGGAGAAATACATTTATGGTAATATAGATAAATGGTCTGGTAGCAATTATGAAAAACGATGTCGAGATTTTAACTATATATTAGATATTATTTTAAAAAAAATCAAAAAAAAAGAACAAACAAATTCGGATGTTCCTTATAGTTTATTTCAAGATTATATTGATAAGGCAGCCAAAGCCCATTTACAGACTTGGGGGGGGGAATGTGAAAGGAAATCGAAACTTCCTGATGACTCAGATGATATAGAAAATATGAAGAACCTTGATGATTTGTGTGAAGATATTGTTTACATTAGAAAAAAAATTTTGGAAATACATAAAAATCATTGTAATGAAATTGATAATTATATTAATGAACAAATTTTTAGTCTTAAACATATATATAAAATGTCAGAAACAAAATACTCTGATATTTTAGGATATTACAATTTTACATCATTAGATGAAATTGATACTACAGCAGGAAAGCTTAAGTCTAAATGCCAAGCAGACATTACAGGAGCATCATTAGCAGATCAAGCAGAAATGCAACAATATCCAGGTAGAAGCGCCTCCATAATAGCGGTTACTTCACTTTCGGGAATTTTATCCTCATTTTTCCTTTTATACAAAGTAATATAAAATATACAATTAAAAGAAATATATACTATATTGTAAATTTCATAATTAATACTAATGAAAAATATATAGCTTAACATGAATAATTTTTTACAACTCACATGTTTTATTTCATTACCTAGACTACATCCTTTGGTTCAATATTAAATAATCTAGTAGGGAAAAAAATAAAATTTGGGAATAATTTAAGTGATGAAGCATATCTAGAAACATTAGAAGACATATCTGAATCGCCGTACGATGGGGGATATAATATATTATATAATTCAATTGGAGATACCTAATGACTATACAACACGTAGTATCAATTAATTATAAAAAAAAAAGAATCGTCATTGCCATGCCTTCAATATATTAAATTTTATAAAATATATTCAGTAAGATTTTAGAATAATAATTTTTTACAAATTATACAAAAATAATTTAAGACAGTTATGTAAAATATATG
>FLRD01001852.1:0-10861 GCA_900088485.1 Plasmodium ovale wallikeri | reverse complement strand
TTAATTTAATGTGTTATTAATTCTAGCTTGTTTTGTTATCCACTTTCTCCATATCTCTTTTTTTATTTCTTTATATGAAAATTTTGTGTTTTCATTTAAAATATGATTTTCTAATTGTTCTATATTTTCTAAATATTCCTTTTCTTCTTTTTTCCACTCATACTGCAAAACTTTAAATGCATTTTCACTTTTAAACTTTTCCCAAATATGTCTATATCTTTCTGTCCATTTGTCCAAAAGAACCATTTTATCTTCTTTTGTATTTTGAATTGATATATTTTTCATCACTAAATTAGTGTTTTCCGAATTAGAATATATTTTATTTTTTTCTCTTATGAATTCTTCTAAGCATATTTCTAAAAAATCATTTTTGTTCAATTCCCATTCATCATTTTTACATTCATTTAGCATTTCCATATGAATATCTATAATAGCCTTTCCTTTGTTCTTTTTCTTTTTTCGTAGACTTATATTTTTATTTATGATACTTTTTTGTATTTTAATTTTTGTGTATGTATTATTATCATCATGTGTTTTATTTTTATGAGGTATATCATTTACTGAATAATTAGTTATCTTATCAAAACTTGGAGATTCTTCCGGTATTTTCTTAATTTCTAACTGACGTTTTAGTCGTTTTTTCTTTTTTTTTTTACTAAATAACAATCCGAGCGGTGTGTACTATAGTATGGAAAAACATATTTTTATAAAATAATATCTTAATAAAAATTATTTTCATAACTATAATATGAGTGTGATATTTAACGCATAAATTTATTTTACTTTGGAAAAGAGGTAAAATGTAGTAATAATTGTAAAAATTCCTAAAAAAACTAGCGTGTATATCATAGACGGAGATCTGAAGTATGATTCATCAGGTATTGCTGGTTCAATAAAAACTATCTCATTCTGCTGAGTACCTGAAGCTGTTTTTAAAATTTATAAATTTTTTAATCAATTTAATTCACACATAAATTTGTAATAATAATTATTAATGGTACCTGAAGTAATTTCAGGGAATGGTGTCAGTTTACTAAAAAAGGCATCCTGAATTTTAATTGGTTTTGTTTTTCTAGCATGTTTCATCGTACTCGGAATTGTCCTTAAATATGCTTGTGAATTGACAATTGTAGGTAGTAATGGTTGTGGAGGGGGAAATGGCTCTTTAGATGATTGTAAACGGTTATTTGATGATGGATTTTTCTCACTAAGAAGTACTTTAATAAATGGTTTTGAATGGAGAATTTTTGTTGGAATGAAATTGTATGAGTTAGTTATATTATGTTTTATTGGATAGCCCTTTACATCATTTGGATATTTGTTAGCATTCGTTATAGGCTTTCTGCTAAATGAATGACGAACTACATGAGTAATTTTGTTGCCATCTAGATTTGTACTAAGAGTTTCAAAAATAGATTTTAATTGAGGAATTTTAGAAGCTGGGGTAGGTTTAAAAAGAGGAATAGTTTGTTGAATAGGAGAACCTTGTACCATTACATTAGAAATAGAGGATTTTGGTTTAACGTTATGACCTCTACTAGTGCTATCTTTAGCAGATACTTTCCCTTTGTCAGTACTAGTAGATTCAGAAGTAGGAGGATCGTGTTCTGCTTTAGAAGGAGATTTCGCTTTTGAATATGTATTCTTATTTTCTTCTGTAGTGCCAACTGTGGTTACAGCTGGGGCTGATGGGCTAGGAGAATTTAATGTTTTCGATTTGTTATCTTTTTCTTCTGCTCTAGTTTTAGTTGTCATTCGACAAATAATATCAGGTGTACCCTTAAGAAGCCACGGATAATTACAGTTAGTGTGAATGTAAAAATATTCTTCATATTGTTTTATGTAATAATAATTAGGATCACGCCCTTGTATTTCTTTTTTTTTTTCATCAATCCATGACATATACTCATTGCATTTTTCGAAATCTACTTCACTTGTATTTCGTAAGCGCTCTTTTTTTTCTATACAGAAATTTCTGAATAATTCATTTAAATCAAGGATATATTTTTTTTGATCTAACTCCTTATCATTGTCCAAATAACATAATCTATTAACTTTTTGTGAATTAAAGGTTATAAGTAAGGAACTTAATACAGTTTTCCATTCTTTAGGTACCAAAGTTTTTCCTTTATTTATTATTTCTTGCCTAACACATTTTTTTTGTGAGTTAACATATTTATTAACGTCTTTGCATAGGTTCTTATAATCTACTCCATCTTCATTTTTTTTCTTAAATTCGTTAATTATATTAATAACACCACGAAGTATTGCTGTTTTATAAGGCAAAATAGATATATAAGTTTTTATGTTAGACGCCTTTTTTATTTCCTCACAATTATCTTTAGTCTTGTCCATACTTTTAATATAAAAATATTTTAATAGTTAATTCTATATTTAATATAATAAAAAAAGTAGTTTTTATTAAATTAATATCTAGCTAAGTTACACATAATTTACAACATGTATTATTATATTAATAAAGGAAGTGTTAAAATTATCGAATTACGAATTTTATAAGTTATGAACAAAATAATCTTTTAAATTATATATATATATATATATATACTATTCCTTCGATAGATCGTTTATGCAAAATGATTTATTTATATCATATAATGTAGAGCAGAATTTACCATTGTATATTCTAATATATAAAATTATTAAAAACTAAAAGGCACTAATACTTCTTACGTAATTATGTATACTTGTTAAGTCTATTTAATTAAATCATTATTATTATTTTTCCCGGTCTTCCTGAATCATGTATTTATAATAAAAATATTTGTATATATTTCTTTCTATAACTCTGAATACATATAACGAATCTTATATTATGTTTTGTATTTATCAAATCATACGTTTGAAATAAGAAAATGCCACTTTATAAATTTTTTTATAGTTTATGTGTTAAAATTAAACTATGAGAAAAATTATAAATGTTGACAATGTAACGCTTTATTTTGTATTTTTCAATCCATATATGTATAATTTATCATTAGTACATTATATAAGAACCTTGGGAATATATTATGACTGCTAATTTATGTAGCTTAATATATGAGCGTCGTATAATAAATAAAATAAAAATAAAAACATAAAGTACATTATATTAAATATTTTAAGAAAAATAGACTATTTATATTCTTCCCGTAATAATTGAATATCGATGTGTTCGTATTAATAATACTTCATATATCACAGAAATAATAAAAAGGAAAAAAAAATTATCTTGACTTTGTATGATATATATTGGTATACATATTCTTAATGATAAAAACAATAAAAGAAATAAATCTACCTCTTTTTCTATATTATATTTACAACGTCAGTTATATTAATTTAGAATATAACAATATAACAAAAAAAAGTAAATTTTATTAATACATTCCCAGCACATTGTTTATATAAAATATATTTAAGGTTAAACTGGATAAATGATAAATATTATAAGAAACATTACGAACATAGTTACAGAACGAACTATTTATACATTGTATTAATAAGTAGAAATAAATTTCAGAAAATAGGAATTTATTGATTGCTGAATTTAATAATTAATGATAATAATTTTAAAAAATAATAAAATGAGAATTTCACTTTATTACAGTAATAATAAAGTAAAACATGCTAATTCAAGATATTTATGCACGTGACACTTTTAAAATTGATTTTTTTTTAACAAAAATTTATTATAGGATATAACTGTAATTTGTTTTCTCTTGTAATATGCTTTTGTTTTGTGGAATATTTTTATATAATGTTTTATTCATTATGGATCTAATGGAATGAAACAAAAAAAGAATACATAACATGTAAATTTTACTGCATTTTTAAATAGTTTGTTGGATCATCTGAGCTTGTTATACATGATTAATGCATGTAATAATTAATATTTTATGTGAAACGACTAATAACGGGCATAATATTCGTGATAATATAAAACTGTACAAATGAGCATATGATAAATTTAAACGACAACAAATACAACGGAATATATCTTAAAAAAGTCATTAAAATTTTCCCAATTTATTCATATTTGCTTTATTATTATATATTTTATGAGTATTTCTTTTTATCACCCAATAGGAATTTTATTTTGAAACATCAAAAGAATGTATGTTTAGCAAAATATATACCGAATAATACTTTATTTAATGTTTTAACAATGTTAATACACGAACTAATTATTTATTTTTCATATCTATTTATTCAAGAAGTAAATTGCTATACATCATTTTTATTATTTGTAAAAAGATAGGTAACATACTAATAAATAAATGTAATTTTTTATGTACATTAACTTCTAGTAGATATATATATTCTTATCAATTTGTTTTGCTTATTAAAAAAATATATGAATCTGCAATTATAATTTTACATTATTTGTGTTTATTTTTTTATTTCTATAATAAGCGAATACATATTATTTGAATTAATTATTGGAGAATTCATATTAATATATATCATATTTATTTAAATCGATTATTGAGAAAATAAAAGTGAAAAATTATATTTCTGAGAATTAAGTTAAAAAAAATTAGGAAAATTACTTAAAACAATAAAATTATTAAAATAGAATCTTCCTTTTTTTTTTACAAGAATATATATATGCTTTTGTTGAAGTAGCTATTGTGCATGAATTTTTTGTTGGTGTATCTATCTAGTGCTACTTTTAATTTAAATGTATATTGTATGACCCGATAAGAGCCTAGGAAAAAAAAATATATATATTACGTATAAAGAAATATAAAAACAGATAAAAAAATAAAAAAAATATAGAAAACGAAAAAAAAAAAAATTTTTGAAATATATATTTGCGAATTATTAAACATATTTATATAAATAATTTAATTTAATGAAAGTTGGTATATATACTTTGAATAATTCTTTTTTATAAAAAAATATAACTTTTAACATATATATAATTATAAATATAGAATATATTTTATATTACTAATACCATTATCAAAAATATTTAATTTATTAATTAGTATATGTATGTTTTTAGAATAAAAGTATACTTCTAAACATTAATGTAATATATAAAAATTAATTCTAACAAAAATATACGTATACTTATTCTAATGAAATATTTCCGTGTAACATGCATATATATAATTAAGTTTAAATATTAATATAAAAAAAACATTATAATTATATAAACTAATGTTGTATCGTTTATTCAAATATTTATGCCATTATAAGGTAAAATATGTCTTATTATTATAATGAATTTCATTATATATTAAAATTTATACATTTTCTTTGTGTAATAGAAATGTTATATAAGGATTATCTCGTATTTTCCTTCATAATAATAAGCACGAATATATAATATAATTTAAAATAAAACTTATTTTCCTCTTTAAACTTGTTACATGCTCATACATTTAAAATCATGTTTTTAGGGGTTGAATATGCTTTAAATTAAGATAAAATATATTATATTGACAAGACAAAATTTTTCTGATAATTTATATTTTGTTAATGATCAAAAAACACCTATAATAGCCCATTTTAATTTATATTCTTATTACAATTTAATTATTTTCATGGTATAAATTTCTTTCTTATATTTTTATGAATGTTATGTTTTGGTATAAAAAATTGGTTTTATGAATAAAATATATGTTTTTTAATATATTATAAATAACTTTATTAAGTATTAATAATATGCAAAAGATTTTACACAGTGACATATCGTTATGTCATATATAAATTATTGTTTGTTATCATCTTTTATTATGTATATTACATGAAATTCTTAGGGCTACATATAAATTATCATATAGCTGTTAGTTGTATACACTTTTGTTGATATTTAAAAAAATTTAATATTGAAGAGAGAACTTACTAATGTATTATTTTTTACCCTTTTTCATTTCTTCCGTCTTTCTATTTTTAGTATTTTATTTATTATTACATTGTTTTTAAAGAGTTATATATTATTACTGTTTATGTATTATTTTCATTAAAGGAGGAATGTGTAAAAAAAAATATGATTTTAATATTAATTATAATTTTCTTTTAATATTAATAATTACGCATAATAAAATTAAATATACCATACAGAACATATGTATATTTTGGTTATATCAATGTTATTACGGTAAATTCACCATATAAATATTACGGTTTATGTAAAAGTAAGAATTGCATAATTCTAAAACATACACTTCAATATATAATGAATTGAATTATGCATTTATTTGTTAATTAAACACTATGTATTAATTTGTCAAAATGATTTAATAGAAGACAGAAACGTAATTAAATCCGTTACACTACTGGTTCTTAGAAATTTGTACATTTATAATAATATCAAATATATTATATGAACAATTTCGAAACATTGATATGAAATATTTCTTTAATTAATTTTATATTATTATTTATTAATAAACTTCACGAGCACGCAGGAATATTTTACTTGTATTTATTTTTTTCCTTTTTATTGAATATAATTGAGCATACACTAAATATATGCGAGACTTAATATTATCTACCCTAACATAATTAATACTATTTGATATATTCAAATATTAGAATTTACATGGATTGATATGATATATAGTTTGACGTTTCACCAAGTAATATACCGCCTGATTCTTGGGTATTGCCTAAAAATCCTTCCATTACTCCATCCATATCACTTAGACTATTTGTGTTGTTTTTACCCATATTGCGAATCCAGGAACCTATGGGTGAATACTAGTACATAAAAGAAAAAATATACAACAAATAATATATTTATTTATTATTTTTATACACGTAATACATGTTATTTACAATTCTATGCTATGCTGGTAAATGTATATTAAATATGTACTTACTCTATATAGAGCAGAAGCAGTTAACAAAACAGGCGTTATACCAAGAACGGATTGACCAACTTTTGTACCAATTTGGGAAGTTCCAGATGTCATCTCTGTTTCAGAACGCCTTCCAGGTCCTGGTGCATCAGGTCCAAGAGGGCCAACTGTAGCGTCCTGCTCACTTCTTAATGTATGTTGCATAGCATCAGGTCTTTCAGCGGCTTTAGCATCAACTTGTTCACGTGCAATTTTTTCATGACATGGTAATTGGGATAAAACGCTATCAGGCTTATAAGGCATGCATTTTTCATAGAAATCTGGGCAATTATAATTATCAAGTAAACAGTGTTCATCAAAGTGTTCATATAGTGACTTTTTTTCTTCAATTTTTTTATACTGCTCGCAATCATCATCAAGGTTTCTAGCTAAACCAACAAGGATATCATGATCAACATAATAATCGTACAATTTTTTTCGTTTATCCCAATCATTATGATTAACAAGTTCGAAATTAGTTTTACATTTTAAATAGTATGGTTCACTTCTTCTTCTGTAATCAAAATTAGTCCATTTTAACTGGAGAGCACTAAAACCAGTTATAATTTTTTCAGTACTATTAGAACCATAAATATGTGTTAATACACCATATAACCAATAATTAAAAAGTACGGAAACTTTATATAGTGAATTATCATCGTACAATGATTTACAATATTCTAAATATCTTAAATATTTTTTACAAATTTTGATCATTTCATCTCTAGGTTCATGCACAATAATTTCATTACATTCAAGATCATATTTAGATAAATCAGAAGAATCATTGTTCACAGCCTCATAGAATTTTTCTGAGAATAATTCTTTTGAAGAATTGCTGAAAAGTTTCTACATAAAAATTAAATAATAGGAATACATAAATGTTTTCCATGCATACAATTTTATATTTCTTCTTGTGTAAATAATTATATTAAAATAAATTGGAATATATAATAATTCACCAGAGTAAATTAAAATATAAATTACATAAAAATCTGTAAAGCTAACTTGCGATGACATTATATAAAATATATTAAAATACTACATAGTTTGAAGCTTCGAGTATTTATATATCTTGTGCTTTATCATTTATAATTAAAAGAAATTTCGCGTCAGTAATAGAAATTTCAGCGTGCGGAGGGGACGACAAATAGCAATTTTTGAATAGAACCCAAAAAGTAGAATATATTGTATTTAGCATATGTGTTCATTGTTCAAATAAAATCGTATTATGAAAGAATTTTTATAATTAAATGAAAAGTATATAAAACGTAAATAGAAACATATTTAAAGTAAAAAATGATTTTCCACTTATAATAAAAATAAACTATTACTTTATTAGTGGTAAAAATAAATTCAAATCAATGTAATTAATTATGTACATATTTATAATAAAAATTAAAAATGGTAAATATACGTTTAGTAATAAAAACTGATATTTATTACTTAAATGTGATAAATAATTGGTTTTTATATACCCCCTGATTATAAGCTATATACCTATAAATGTTAATAAGAATAATTTTTTTTTTGGATAAAAAAGAGGGAATATTCTTTTTGAATTATGCACACATAACTAAGAAATAATCATTTTTGTATAAAAAATATTTATAGAATGTTTAACATTTATCATGTCTATACTTATATATTTAAATTCTTTTTCGTAACCAATAAAAAAATGTATTCATTAAATGTCGAAATTACTAATACCAAAAAATATATATATGTAATATGATAAAAGGAATATTTATGCATTAAGCATCAAAAAAATTATATAGATATATTAAAAATTTTGTATATAATATAAATTTCTTTTACTGATATTTCAATTTCATTCTATTTTAATACTAGTTAAATGTATTTTCAGATTGGTTAAAACTGTAAAAGAAATATAAGAAATTGTTGCTATTATTAGTATATAATAATTATGCATATCTTAATACTATTTATTATAATTTTAATAATGTAACATTATTAATTCTTTTGTTCGAATAACACAGAAATAAATATATATAAAGTATGAAATCATTATAACAGAAATATATATATATAAAGTTATAATCTGCTTATACACAATATCGAATAAGTTATATATTATACTCAAGTTTAAATTGTATTGCTTTCTATATTTTAGTAATAGTTAATTGTATAATAACGAAATAAGCCTATAATATAATAATTTAATCTTTTTTTTTTTTTATAATTCTGATGTATATAAATAATATTACATTATGTAAACAAGAAAGTAAATATATATGTGCACTAGAAAGTACGAAGACACATACTTATTAATAATTTTATTTTATTTCATAAAATGGAATAAATATAATAAATTGTGATTAAGAAAAATACGGTTAATTTAATTTATTACTATTATGTAATATTGTTAAATGAATAAATATATATATATGTATATTTTACTGTGAATCCATACCTTTATTATTTATTATGAATAAAAGAACTATATATTTATATTTTTATAGCATTAAATATGTTTATTTTACTATAATGTATTAAGGAACTACTAATAACTTATCAATACACTTAGAAATAAATACGAAATTGTTTTTTTTAAGTTTATATTTTTTATGATGTTTAGGGAATTATATTTTTATTGATATATATTTTGCATTAACCAGGATTAAATATATATTAATAAATGAATATAATATTAAAGTAAAATAGAAGTTTGTTTTTTTAATATTTAAATAACTTATTCGAATTTTATTTTGTAGTTAAGTATTTTTATTTTATATTATATACAATTTTTCATGTTGTTTCTAAAGTTTTGTTATAGGGGTAAATATTATAATATTAATATAATTTAATTTTGTATGATTAATATGTTTCTGATAAAAAATAAAAAATGTTACATTATTATGCAAATAGTCAATTATTTACTTTCTATATTTTTCGTAAAGAATTTTCATTCTCTTATTTATCATTAAATTTTCATTGTTTCGTTTTCACTATGAACTCAAATCGTTATTATTGCATTAATTACGTATATATTTAAAAATTTTATCATTATATGTTCTATATTATTAGAAATATTGGACATACATTTAGTATCAAAAATGTTAACACATTTCATATGTGAAGAATTTATTAAATCTGTAATAATATAGAAACAATTCTTACATTATCGTACTTTTATTACATTTCTGAAAATATTTCTTAATTTATATTATTTCTGTTTTTAGATCATTAAATTGGTGAGGAATTTATTTATTATATTACATCATATTTTAATATTACAGTTTAAAAAATATGTTTTTATCCTCTAGAATATAACCCATTTTGATGTTATTAAAATTTTTTTTTAAGGGTAAATACATCTTTCTGAAATATATAAATTTTTCTTAAGCATTCATCTAAGTCATTTATATTGTAAGCAAGTTTAAAATTTTTAATGAGATACAGAATGATAGGATATAAATGTTCTTTCATTTTCAGAATCGTCATACAATTCAGACATTACTTCTTCGTTCATGTTTTCATCTTCTTCAACTTTCTTTTTCATACATCCACGTAACGAACTTCTCAAAGGGGTGAACTAATATAAAAATAGAAAAAAGTTTTATAAAATATATATATTTTTTAAAACATTATCGTTAATGTAATGAATTATGGTCAATGTAGTTTAATTTGAATATTCTAATTATATATTTAATTTACTCTAAATATAAGAATGAGAATTAAGGATAATCCCAAAATGATAATTCCAGAGGATAGAATATTATTTATCCTTTGAATGCTTGAAGTTTTAATTTTTAACATTTCAATATAATTTTTATTATAACATCCTTTTTCATAGTCTGTAGTCGTAAATTTTTCTAGGGAAATGGAATTCATTAGACTGTCCAGGGTTTAGGGTTTAGGGTTTAGGGTTTAGGGTTCAGGGTTTAGGGTTTAGGGTTTAGGGTTCAGGGTTCAGGGTTTAGGGTTCAGGGTTTAGGGTTCAGGGTTTAGGTTTAGGGTTCAGGGGTTCAGGGTTTAGGGTTTAGGGT
>FLRD01001848.1:0-10453 GCA_900088485.1 Plasmodium ovale wallikeri | reverse complement strand
TGATAATCATATTGTGAATTATAAAAAGTTACACAGTTTCTGTGGTGTATAAAAAAATCAAGATACGCACTGTAGTGTATTTCATACACTTTTTACAGAAAATAACCATGGAAAATCTACATTATCATGTAATCAAGGAGGAACTTCACATAGAATACAATTATTATCAGAAAAATATGATCGACAACTTTTTCCACAAGCACAAGCTTCAGGACATGAATCTGTGACAAAATTAGTTCAAGCTGATGGCACATTTCCTGAGGGGAGAAGTCCTCTACGATATGATGAATACAATACTAGACATTCTCAAATCATCGCGGGTGTTACTTTTAGTGCATTAATTTTACTTACGTTATTTATTATATATAACGTAATTAGAATATCATTAAAATTTTCAGTATTATACATTACGCTGAGTAAATTATTTTCATCAACATATAAAACTATTAATATATAATACAAATATATGTATATGTATTATTACTTAGGTTTCTCCTGTTAGAAATAGGATGCAGAACTTTTTATGCAGGAAAAGAATAATGGGGTTAAAATTGGATAATTTACAAACTATGGAAGTAACTGAATATGCATCTGAAAAAGAACATACAAATTTTCACATTAGAAGAATTAATGTAGCTTATCCTTCAGCATAAAATATTTTTTAAAATGACACCCTATATTTATTTAATTATTAATTCCATATTACGTTGAAAGAATTATTTTCTTTATATATCATTATCAACAAATAAAGAGTAACTTTTTTGTTTCTGTTACATTTAATAAACTAATGTAAATTAAATTTTCATGTGAAAAAAAGAATTATATTTTAAATAATATATTGAATACGATTATTTCTTAACAATAATTAGCGAGAAAACCTTTTAAAAAGTTATTAAAAACCGAAATTGCTATAACAGTTTTGCCTTATTACTATTATTTCCATTGAAATATATATATAATTTAATTTATACTATAATGTAATTTACGAGGATATACCTCTTCAGCCATATGTAAGGTACATATACAACTTATAATCTTATAATTTTACATATTACACATATATTTGTTTTATATCTAAGGAGTATCTGATATAAATTTAATACAAAAAAAATAAAATTATTTAATATTAGAATGTGCCCCATTAATATGAAATAATACTAGAATGCATAATTAGATACTTCCTTTGTAATTATCATAGTAAATATAAAGCATACTTTTTAGATCTCATATCCTTACGAAATTCAGTTATTATTATATACATTTGGTGTGTCGTAGATAATTAAATTATTATACATTACAACTGTTCCGTTTTGTTTACCGAATATTAGGAACAATCATGTGCTTAGTATAGAAATTTTATAACTTATTAAAAATTTGCATCTTTTAATTTACTTCTTTATGCAAAATAAATTACAAACCTGAAATAAATAAATGTTTAATCCTTGTTAAAATTTTATGAACAAAGAAGTTTTGTTTTTTTTTCTTAATTAATAGTTATAAATAAAAAATTATTTAAATTCATTAATAAATATATTTAATCTATTTTTCCTTGAATTATTTAATGTTAAATAAATATGGCTATACCTTAAAATTAAATCATCCACCTGTAAATTCGTGCACTTATATCATTTATTTATAATAAAATGTATTCATTTTATTATTTACATGTATTCTTTTAACATATGTTAATAATATTCATATTGAGTTTATTCTTGAACGATGTAATAGCTCTGATATGATATAAAAATTAATATTTCGTTCTTCAATTTTTTCCTTTAAAAAAGGATATAATATAAAAAACGTAAATAAAATATATACATTATTCCATTCATTTGAGTAATTTATTAAATGAAGGCTTACATACGCATGTTTACACTCCTTCATATACTGCATAAAAATTGATAAACAAAAATACTTTACGACAATCCTAAATAAATGAACATGAAATATGAATTTAAAATTTTAATTAATACGTTTTTTAAATGAAGTATGTACTCGCATTAAGTTACATTATTTATAACATCTCATTATTTGTGAAATATATATATTTTTTGTTTATTTTTATATATTATCATATACGTATTCTATAGAAACAAACACATATTCTATGATGCATAATTAAAATTTAAGGAACATGTAAATATAAAGGTATGTTAATTATTAAATAATCATCCATTGGTATACTCCCTAACTTAAAAGGCATAAGGTTATAAAAATAAATTAATCCCAAAACAATGAGTAATATATTAGTTTAATTATTTAATAATTATAAGCTTTCCCAATTTGAACATATATATCCTTATTTCTTCAAATGTATTTCAATTTATTCATACTTATTATTACAGGAATTTTATTTTTACGTAAGAATATTACTGTTAATTTATTCTGGACCAACTGAAAAAAACATTAATTTTAAGAAATACGTATTACGTAGGTTTTAAAATATTCTAATAACATGCTATATGAACTTTAATGAAAATTTTTTTTACAATAAATGTTTCAAAAAATTGAAAAAATCTTTTACATATATTATCATATTATATATTGCTTAACCTTTATTAAAAATATATTCTTATTATTAATGATAATGTGAAATGTAGTATACTTAAATTTTATTAACATAATAAAAAGATATTATTATAACTGAAAATATTAATATAACTTTAGATTATTTATTAATTTCTCTAAATATTTTATTACATTTTACATATTTATTATTTATCACAATGATTTCATATTTTTCGAAATGCATCCATATAATAATATATGTTTTAAATTAAGCCGTAGTTATAATTATATTTAATTATTTAATAGTTATCTAACAACATGTTAACCGTTAATATTACAAATTCCCATTTAATAAACTGTTTAAAGGATATTTAAAAATGCGTTATAATATCTTTTGCATATAACTCATCATTTAAGGACAGACTTCAAGTTGTTATTACTCATAAAATATTACTCTTTATCTATACAAAATATGAAGTTCTCTATAAAAAAATTTTATAAAAAAATAAAATGGATATAAATATTTAAAGAAAAACTGGCGAAAAATAAATAAAAAATTGAATAATTAGAATGATAAAAGTAATAATTTGTATTATATATTTTTATTATTATTTGAAAACTATTGACTTAATACTTAAGTTATGAATAAAGTGACATATTTAAAATTGATTTTCTAAAACTAACAACACTGTATTTTAAAAAGAAAAGTGAAAATGATAGATTAGGTAATTAAATAATTATCTCCATATTACTACTGAATTAATTATTTTAATTTTCCTTAGCATTGTATGTTCTTGTATGTAAATCTTATTATTTTTAATGATGTAGAAGACATTTAGATTTACCTTTTCTTATATAATCAATCTGAACATTTTAATTAATTTTTTTGCACATTTCTGTTGTTATCTTATTTAAAACACAATAATTATATATATATAAGTTGTTTTACATATTACATAGCTTTTTTTATATTACATGTCAATATAATATATGTGCTTATAATTTCATAAGAAAAAATACAATTAGCTTCAACATAGTATTGTTCTTATTTGTTATGTCAATATAAATTACAAATATATATTAACAATATATTATGGCATTTACTAACAACATATGAATAAATAATAAATTCCAATAGCAAAAAAGTAATATAAATTAATATAAAAGTTTCAAAAAAATAAAATCTAGATGTTTTATTCGGCTTAATCTAACTACACTTACTATTGTATTTCAGTAGCCTTTCTTTCATTAAATAAACAAAAAATACAATTTCTTTGAAAATAATAATAATATATATTATTTCTATAAATCATTAATGAATTTGTTTAAACAGACACAAACACCGAAATTAAGTTAAATAAATGAGGGAAAAGAAAAAGAAATTTACTTTATAGAAATATACCATAAAAATTATTTCCATATTTTATTTCTTAACAACTAAAATAAATTTTATTTATAAATTATTCGATATATTATTTAATGCTAGTCTTTTTTGTTCACATAATTTTATACAGAATATATAATGTAAATAGATAAATTTAAATTTAAATACCATGTTATGAAGGCATTATTTTCTAAAAGTTGTATTATAGGAATACAATAAATAAAGCATTGTGAAAAATTAGTACATAAAAACACAGTTTAAAGGTTATTATAACTACTAAAAAGATCACTTACTTATATTATAATATGAGATAATATACAAGGAAATATATTTTTTAACATAACTGATAAAGTATAGAAATAAATATACAATTATTTTTTGTTGTTGTTTTTGTTATTTATATTGTTACATTTGTGCTAATTTTTATAGATTTCCTATTTTTATTTATTATATAATAAAGTTTTATATATAAGTGCATTATTATGGTTTATCCACACAAAATAAAAACATATTCACAATCATGATGTATGTATAAAAAATTTATAAACAAAAAAATATAACTGTGAAATACCAATTTTCACATTTAAAACATAATAATTCTAATATGTGATTTAATTTTCTTAGTTTAATGTGTGTTATTAATTCGTACAAATTACTTTCAAATATTAGGTATTAATTCAAAATTATGTGTTTAATCGTTTCAGTAATATATTCTTATGTAGTTATTTAAAATTTAAATTAAACTTGTAGAACAATTACATGTATAATTAGAAACAGGAATTATAATTGCGCAAAAATACATTATTATTTTAAGTTATTCGTTTAATCTAACTTGCGTGTACGCCTAACTGTCATTAATGCTATTCAATGATTCATTAGTACTCGGTAATTAAGATGGCTGATTTTCTAGGGTATACTATACATACACACGATATTCCTATTGAGGTGTTTCTCGCTTTTATCCAGGATGATATTAAAAATATTATTCGTACACATGGACACAAAAATTGTGGGTTGAGTTACGAAGATGTGTGCGATAAAATACAAACTATTATAACTACGAAAAGGACACTTTTATTAAAACTTATGAATGAACATGGTCAGAATAGATTGAATAGTGAATGGCGTAGCAAAAAAAATGGATTTCTTAATAAATTATTTAAAGAGGAAGGATTTATTAATATGTGTTTTCCAAAAAAAAATTACCCAAATAATCCAAGCATCAATCAATTATTATCAAGACATATAAAATTTTGTAAAGAAAAAGATGTAAAACGAGAAGCTGTAGAAAAAAGCTTTAATTTTAATGCTTGTAGAGAATATGATTCATGGATAGAAACACAAAGAAAATCGTTTCATCAAGAATATTTAAAGAATGTTAGGGATTTTGGAGCTTCAACTGTAAACAAATACTTTAGTACTAAAGAACATACTCAAGGACATGATCCAGTTAAGACATATCTTAAGAGTAAATTGGACTGTAATCAATATAATCCATCCCTAAAAAGTCATACAAAAAAACAATTAGAAAAAGAACCCACAAAAGAACTACAACCACCGATGGAATCTAATATTATATCCGGATCTCAAGGAAAAGATGGAAGTTCTCCAACAGATAAAGATAGTGAAAGTACTGAAACAAAACCTGAAGAAAATAAATCTCAAAGACCCAAATCTCATACTCCTAATTCTCAAATACTCGCGCCGTCTAAGACAGAAGGAGATGGTACTCATGCTGGTCAAGCTACTCATGTAATATCTAAAGCTCCTGGTTCTCCAGTAAACAGAGACGGTGAAAAAAATGAATCAATTCCTACAAAAGGTAAACCACCTACAGATAGGCTCCAAAATGCACGAGACGAAGCTCTTCCACAAGCTAAAAGTCCTCCACTTCCTCCAGAGGTTACAATCCCAACACCCGCTATACAAAGTGTACCTGCGGCAACACCAACTACAGGTAAAAACAGAACTTCGAGTAAAACTCCAGTTACATCTTCCAGTTTAATAATAAATTCAGATTTATCTCTAAATTCAGATTCACCTTCACCTTCAGTTCCACTTCCTCCTTCAGCTGATACTAAAGGCCAAGATAGTGCTCCACAATCTAATACAACTTCAGATACATTTGCAACTACACAACCTACTGAAAGTCGACCTTCAACTAAACCTGCAGATTCATTATTATCTCAACCTCAAGTTCCCGTTGTAAGTGCATCTCCAGTTGTAACTGCACCTGAAGTGCTCGGAGCACCTGCATCTTCAAGTACCAGTACAATTTCAACTACAGTTACAACTACAACAGCAACTACATCTACGGTTACAGTTTCAACTATAAGCACAATGCAAAACCTTATATCTTCTCCAAATCAAGCTCCTGGAACACTTGGAATTTCCCAACCTCCCACCAAAGCAACTCCAAGTGGAACTAAATTGATATCATCCGATACAGGTAACACCAATAAAATGAATAAAATCCATAACCAAAAGCAAACTTAAATACAGTAGATCACACGACAAATAATTACACTTCTTCAATCATACTTTATATTCAGATCCTCAACAAACATCTTTATCACCACCTACTCCTACTGTAGGTAATCCTACAAAGCCTGTTATATTGCAAACAGCTAACCATTTTAACTATAATTTATTTACACATAAACATTTCTTATTTAAGTTAAAGAAATTAAAACAAAAAACATAAAAAAAAAAAATTAAATATATAATAATTACTAATTTTGAAAAATTACTTCAGATAGAGATCCTGGAACAATATCAGCTGTCTCTGTATTACCAAATTCTAAAGGCTCAATACAAACAACAGATAACCAATTACCAAAGGATACGCAAAAAGCACCAGCGAATCCATCAAGGACGCATGTAACAAATACAGATAGTAACGTGCAGAGAACTCCACATCAAATAGGTCAACAAAATAATACTAATGCAGTTCAGCACCCATCTAATATAGATGCCGTTTTATCACCATCTTATAAAAAGAGAGATACAGGTAAAACTGTTAAACTGAATACAAAAACTACTTCAATGGATGATTCCACAGTGAGAATTAATAAAAATGACAATAATAGCATTATACCTGAAGGAATAACACCTTTAAAGCATATCATACCTACTCTCTTAGTAATTCTAGCAACTGTTACATTACTTTTCCAACTTTATAAAGTAAAATAAAATATCTTCTTCAACAAAAATAAAGTTCCATTCATAATTAATCTTAATGATTATATTTCCACTATAAAATATATTTATAATATATATATGTATTTATAATTACTCAAAAATAAGTATACACCCTTTGGATTCTTGCTTGGCCGAAGAAAAAAAAGAAAAAAACGGGATTTACGAAGTACATTCGTAATACCTGAAGAATCTACTTATGAATCGCCAAACATAGATTTGCATGAATGGGAAGATCATAATTTGGTAGGAAAAACAGTGGAAAATGACGTATACACTAAATTATTAAAAATTAACAGATATAAACAAGAAATGCAAAAGAGAAAAAAGAAGAACAAAAAAACATTAATAGAAGTGCACATTGAAGTATTAGAAGAGCATAAAAATGATGAGTGGGAATTACATAAAGGGGATTTTCTCGAAATATGTTTACGTGGGTTTATAAATGAAGAAAATGAAACTTATCAAAATTTTCCCAATTCGAAATTAACTATAAACAACACAAATGAAAAAACTATAGAGGATATACAAAAAAAAGAGATTTTATGGAATAATTGGATAGAAAACTATAGAAATATTCTAGAACAGTGGAAAAAGGAAGATTGGTTCCAAAATTTGAAAAATGAATGGAAAAACGAAGAGCAGATGTATAAAGAAAAAAATGATAAATTACAAAAAAATATATCAAATGAACAAGATACACATTCAATAGTAAGCCAAAAAGAGATATGGAAACAGTGGATATCGAAACAAGCAACACTTATAGGTATGTTTAATAAAGAAGACTGGTTTAAGTCGATTATATATGCACAAGATAAAGAAAAAGACAACTGTCGTATAAATGAATATAATAACATTTCTGTAACAAGTAAAACTGAATTAAAAAATGAAAAAACGAATGAGGAGGGAAGAAGTAAAAATATCATACAAAAATTGATGGTACAGATTCATATGATGGTTTTAGAAGAATGTATTAAAGAAGATATTATAAAACATAAAGAATTGTGCATAGATAATTTTATAGAGGAGATGCATAACAATAATAATAATGACGAAAAAAGAAATATACCACAATGTGATACAGATGATTTCAATGTTCTTGAATATGAAGAAATTCACACATCCAGAAATAAATAATGCGTAAAATGTTTTATTTATAGATAAGTAAATAAAGGGTAAAATTTTAAGTGTATCTTGAAAAACTAAGATAAACTAATGAAAATTTTAATACTAATTATGAAATAAGCAATACAATTGGATATATGAACGAATTATTATAGTAGACATAAATTAAATATATAAATTATTAAAAGACGTAATAATTTTCTAATAAACAAGAACACTAAACCTGATTTTCCTTGTATACATGCTGGAAAATGTGCTAATATATATGAAGAAAATATAGTCAATTGTTCTATTTTTTAAGACGAATTCTGCAAGAAATTAAAGGCATTTATATGTATTCTTATGAATCATCTGGTTTCATTACTTATGTGTGCAGATGAACAAGATATAATACACTCAATTGATAAAATCATGGCTTAATCCTCTTCATGCAAGCAAACAAAAAATTCCACACATGTTACTACAATTTCGGCATCATCTTTCGGAACAATGATGGGGGTATCTCTGCTTTCATTATTTTTTGTATAAGGTTAATATGAGTTGGAATTAAAAGTACTAATGTACGAGGAAACTGTTTATTATTCGAATTTCTATTACTTTTTAGTACAACATTCGTAACTATTTAACATATATTATCTCTCTTCATTCCTCTTACATTAGGTTACACCTCTGTGTTCTTGGTTAAGTCCTCGAATAGGAAATTTAGGGAAAACATTGAATGTTGTAGATAACGACAAGAATGAATTACTATTTAATTATACTGAACCTACTGAATATAATTATACTAGTGAAGATTATAATATGGCATATCATTTTGTTGGAAAATCATAATTAATATAGATCAAGCAATAAAAGTTAATTATAAATAATATTAAGAGATGAAAAAATAATAAGACGTGTGATTTTATTAAGCTAAAAATAATTTACACTAACATTTACTCTTTCAGATCACACTGCTTTAATAATAATATATAATACACGTTGCATTACAGAATGAATTTTATGAAAAAAGAAAAAGTACTGAACTTATAAGGATAATGCAACAGTTATGAAATACCAAAACAAAAATTAATGAAAACGATATATTATTAATCAAAAATATATGTGAAAGATAAATTTATAATTTTTTATATATGTACATTATTCAACAATAATTTGATTTTCAGTATAGTGAAAATGTTCAAAATTTATTGCATTAAACCTGGAGAATATATATATACGAATATTAATACAAATGAATATAAATAGTTAAAAATTAAATATTTGCTATTGCTATTTTCTGAATAGCTGCAGTGTAATTCTTTTCTTGGAAATATATTTAATAATGATATAAGAGAAGAATATAATATATATTTGAGCAATGAATCCAACAGAATTTGTTTAATAAAAATTTGTAACCTGTATATATATATCAATTTTGATAAAAATTTTAATTTTACTTCTTTTTACATATATATCATATATTTATGCTTTTATTTTTTTAATATAAATTATTACATAATTTTTTTTGTTGATATTCCCTATAAAATATATGCATTTAATGCATTATTTATTCTATGCTAATCTATTATTAATAATTCTCGTTTTCATTAAATTTTCATGAAATAATTAAATAATTATTAATATATCAACGTACAATGATTTTACAAGCAATGATAATTATTTTTTATTATCATAATATTTTCTTTTTTAGTGTCAAATGTTTTTTTGCGTAAATTTATTAAGAAATAAACAAATTGAGTTAAAAATAATTAATGTTTTTGTTAATATATACAATTTTTATTCTAAATGCATCTGTTATGTAATTAGGAAAACTCATTATAAGGAATATTTATTTTAACATAAATAACATAATTTTAATATAAATAATCATACTCTCTCATTAAACACAAACAAATGCTTATATATTAACATTACAATAACATTTTCTTATTTTAAGCAGTTTATTTTCGTAAATGGGTCATCTATTTTTTATATTAAACAGAAAAAAATTCCCACAATATTTATAGAAAGATGAGAATATTAATATTTTAAAATAAATTCTGAAATTAATGAAATTTAAATAATTATTTCCTAGTTCATTTTCGGAAAATGCTGCATTTAAGAAAATATCACTGTTTCAATTTATGAAATAAGTTTCCTTTTAACTTACGTTATGGACAATTCGTGTGCTATATAGATGCATGAATTCTTTCATAATGTGTGTTATACTTCTTTATTAATATCATAACATACTTA
>FLRD01001832.1:0-41690 GCA_900088485.1 Plasmodium ovale wallikeri | reverse complement strand
TTTGTTTTATATAATAACACATGTAAACTTTAACATCATACATATATATAAGGGAAATATATTTTTTCAAATCATTCCTTTATTAAGCTTAAATTAATAATATTATTTCATACTTTTCTTATTGATATACAAATTCAAAATACAGATCATATTTAACTTTATCATGTTGTAGATTATTATATTTTTACTTTGAAAATATTACACAGAAACATTTTTAATTTTACACGCTTACTAATTACATAAAAAAAAGAAATATTCATTAGAATATAAATTGAAACTGGGATATAATATTCACGGTTTGGTATAGTTCTACTGCATAGTATTTAATATATAGTGTAAAATTCCCTTAATTTTTACATATCTACCATTGTTTAATTAACATACCATATTTTGGTATTCGTAATAGAATATCAATGATAAAAAATTAAAATTCAACGAGTATTAATAATTCAAATTAATTATCATAAGGTATAATTACATGTCTTATTTCTTTATTACATTTTTTGAATTTTCAGGAGTGTTCATGTATTATTGCAAATTGTTTTGGTTTTTTCAATTTTTTACATAGTTCTATTGATATCATATTTCATTCTAAAAATATAGTAAAACGTAATTTCTTTTGCATATTAGATTTACATTGTTCAAATAATCATGCATTCTTACAAAAATAAAAATATAATCACTTCTTCTGCATAATAGATAAAGTGAAATGTATATATTTTTTAAGAATTTTAAGGGAATTCATAATATTGATTACGCTATTCTTTTCTATAATTAAAACTCCTCTATATGTATATTACATTATTATTTAAATACACAATACACGTTTTCTTATATTTTTGTTTATATGTATTATGAGTATGTGTTTTCATTCTTTTTAATATTTGTGTGTCTTAATATAATTGCTAACATAACTTATTCTGTATATAATATGTTACAAAAATTATAATCTTTTATATACTATTGAGTAATGTGTAATTTCATGAAGGATTATATGATATGTAATGCGATCCTTCAATGAAATTTATGTTATCTGCTTCTAATTCATTTTCTAATAAATTATGTTTTACTTTTTGTTCTATATTATTCGGATTATTTGTTATATTTAAAATATATTTTTTTAGCCAAGATCCAAATGGAGTTAACTAATGTGCAGAAGATAATTTAAATATATATATTATCTTATTTTTATAATTATGAACACATGATAATAAAAATAATAATAATATAATAATAATGAAATAAACATTATTAAAAGAAATTTTCGTTTACCTTATATAAAAATAAAAAAAAACCGAATACTCCAATAACTGAAAGGGAATATGCCACAGTCGTCTTTATGCTTACATTTTCACCAGACATATGTCCATGATTACTTTGTAAATTCTCACCAGTATCTCCAGGTGATGAAGATCTTATATGTTCTCCATTACTGGAATCTAATGGTTGAGATGCACGCGCTTGTGGCAAGTGTGTATTATCACCGTTACATTGTAATACAGATAAATTGTCAAAACCATATGCTTTTGCACATTCATCCAATTCTTTACAATACACATTCGACTGTTGTTTACAATATGTATCTCTATTATTATAAAAACCAATAATTTCACTAAGATCATTCTTGTATTCGCTATTGCATATAAGTTCATTTATGCTGCTTTTATTTATTTTACTATCATAATTTTCAAAATAATCATATAACAATTTCATTTTTTTAACTTCCTCTAATTTATATATACTAAATTTGCAAGTGTTATAAAGTTCTCCCTTATAGAACCCAATTACCTTATCATCGTGCTCCAAAAGTTGAAAAACTTCCGTAATATCGTTGTCATCAAGTACATTAGTAATTACTTGGTCATAAATCCAATATTTAAAATATGTACACCACTTACTTAGATTTACATTAAATAATTTAAAGTCACCCTCATTTAAAAGCAATCTATTTTTATTTCCTTGAAATTTGTATTGAAGTTTTTTAACTTTATTATTGTTTGTATTTTCATCTGGTGGTCCAGTGCAATAAAAATAATGGTTACCCTCAGTACATACATTTTCTAATTCCTCACAAATAACCTTTAGATCGTTGTTCTTTATAAATGTATGCTAAAAGTAATATGAAACGAAGAAAAATAAAATATATATACAATAATATTAATTCTGCAGAAAGTGTTTTTCATTGATTTTCTATAGTAATTTATTACTCAAATAAAATTGGGAATTGTGTGAATAAGAATAGAAAATGCACCTTATTTTTCAGCGATTCAAAAGTATCATCTCCCATTTCTTATGATATGTTATTTAATTCAGATTATAAATTATTTTTACATATATATATATCTATATTATAAAAACGAGAGCAGATATTCTATTTACATGACATGTGTGAATTTATTAAAAAATGTTTAACTTCAGAGATAAATATTCATTGATAAGAACTTTTTATTAATAATTTTTTCTGATTAATTTACGTTAATATTGTAAGAATAGAATTCAAGAATTATTTTTAATTGGAAAATTTATAAAAAAAAATTAGATCTATGATAAAGCAACTATATAATATTATTATGTAATAAAATAACAATTCACCAAAATTTTCATTTTATTATTCTATGTTTTCTGAAATATATTTATTGAAATATTCGTTTAACTTTTATTTTTGGTTGTTAATCCATTGTTTGAAGATAATTTATGTTGTGTTGTAAAATTAATTAATATATATATCACACAGATTATGCTTTTTATATATTTAGAATATTATACCTTTTTATCAATATTTATTACATTGCTATGAGAATTATAAGAATATAAATTATTTAACAATAAAAAAGTTAATTCATATAAGAAATGTTCTAATTACAATATAGATAAAATTTACTTAAATATGTAATTCAGTAATGAAGAAAAGTAATAATGAAATAACTTATTTTCTTTGTTATTATTTCATTATAATATTGATTATGTTATTCTATAAATTATATTCACAATACTACTGATAATTTATATCTCTAAATTCTATCCATTTTAACGAATAATGAGAACCATGCTTTATTTTTTTCTTAATAAAATCCAATATCATACGAATATTAATACGTCATATCTAATATACCTTAATATACGAAAATTTAGATAACTGCCTATTAAATTCTGTGCATTAAATATATTTTTAAGGAAATGCCTAATTAAATTAAATAATTCCCAATAACTAAGGAAATGACGTTCAAACTTGTTAATAATTCATATAAAAGAAAAATACTTATACAAAAAATAAAGGTAAATTAACGAATTATGTACATTTTGTATGAATCTAAGGAAAAAACTGTAAAAAAGTCATTATATGCTTATATAACAAATATCATTTTATTTTACAATTATGCATACTTCGTTGATAATTCATTCATATTATTTATTTTATTATAATACCGATTTATAATAATATTTTTCTTAAATCTTTCCTAAAAAAAATAATAACCATATTACTTTATGTAGGAATCATTTTCCATGAAAAATCTCAAATTAATTTACATATTATATATTTCTAACAAAAATTAAGAATATTAATTTATTTTAAAACTTTTAAATATTAATAAATAATTAAATGCGTTTTATATAGCACCGTAAAATAAAAGGGATCATCATTTTGGTTATAAGAATGTGATTTTTTTTTATTAGATATTATGGAAGAAACTTTATCCTTTTATTTTTCACGTATCTTTTTAAGTTATTTATATTATTTTTTTTTTCTCTCATTATGAATTAATATATTTTATCACATTTATTTTAATGCGCAAAGGTAAAATAATATTTTAATTATTCACATTTATTATTTTAACATGGAATGATTCATATTAGAATAATGTTGTAAACAATAATTTAGAATTTTATTGCCACTTATTTTATATTTTACTTAAAATAACGTAATTTTGTAAAATAACATACTTTTGTAAAGTATTACATTGACAGTTTTTTCTTCAGAGTATATATTATAAAAACATATGCATAAGAATCAGGATGTACATATAACGATTTATTTAATAGATGGCCAATTTTTAATAAAATATAAACTTAATATATATTTTTTAAATGTTCTATTTTATAAAATATTTTTAGTTGGTAAAACGAATGGAATATTATAAAATGAAGTCAAAATTGTTTCAAAAAAGAATTGAAAAAGTAAATTTAAGAATGAAAAAAGAAACAAATTAAAACGAGAAAAAATGGATTCATGTATATTAGATATAAGAAAAGATAATAAATTAAGGATTAAGAATATATAATGTGCGCCTTTTATAATTAAAGTTTCTTATTTTGAAAAATGCATATACTTCATACTTAGGAAAATATATAATTATGGGAATAATATTAATGTAAGTAAAAGAAGTTTATGAAATGTGAAGAGTAAGAAAATATGTTTAATAATCACATTTTCTCTTTTTTTTTCAATGATTCAATATATATTACTGATATGATTAATGAATGTTAAAATTTCTTATGTATTATTTGAATTATGAGAATTAATGATATTGCATATTTTCATAAAACTAATAATTTGTGCTTATTTTGCATAAATATATTTCAATTGTATTCCTAATAAGATTAATAAAAGAAATGTTTAAATAAATTATGAAAATTCATTGTTCCCTACTGGAATTTTTGAATACGCTCATATGTTTCTAAATTAATATAAATTATAATAGATCCTATATATATTTAAATACATTGGTAAATAAATGTAAATATATAAATATATAAGTATGTTATACATTTTTCAATTTACTATAAATTTTTAAATATTTGTTTATTTTATACATTACGTAGTAATTATTCAAACATCTAAAATAATTTTTTTTTAAAATAAACATTATGAAATATTGCTAGTTTTTTTATATAGAACATATATTTATTATTAAATCTATGTTGCAAAAAAATTATTTTTATTTATAAGAAAAGTTTGCATATAATTCTCTTGCTATAATGATTTTTTTTGTTTTTGCTTATGTATCAATACAACATTTTAATTAATATTACCAAGTATATGATGTGTGTTAACTGTGTTTAGTGTGCAATATATTTTTCGTAATATATATGTTACTTCCGCATATTTAATTAATTATTATTACTATATATATTATCTGCCTTAGTGTAATATTATGAAGACAATGTAATATTTTATACAATATATTTTTTTAAAAATTCTGTTATATTAAATATATTATAAAAAAGTTACTAGGGTAATGGTATTTGTTTTCATTAAATATTCTCTGTTTTATAGTTGACATGTTATTATATTTGTGTATTATGGTATATTTAAAGGATTGTATCCTACATTGTGTATACTAGTATCATATATTCTATTCTCTTGATCATAAATGTTTTCTAAGTATTCATTAGATTCTTCTTTATATATATTATGATCAATTAAATTATTCTTTAATAAACGAGTGCGTAACATGTGTCCAAGTGGAGTTAACTAGTATATAAATGAAAAAGTAAAATATAGATATTTTATTACTACGAATTTTTAGTGTGAATATTATATAAAGCTAACAGGCAGTATTTATTTTTTTATAAGGATTTTTATTTACTCTATAAAAGATGAAAAATAATGTAAATGTTCCTAAAATTGAAGAACTAGCTACTACAACGTTATATACGGAAACAGGAGATTCACTATAATCTTGTACAGTTTCCATGTCTAATGCTATTTGAGAATCACTAGTTTCTATTTTTTCACTTATTTCGTCAGTTCCTTCTCCGTTAATTATGTGTTCTCTTTTAATATCACATGATACTCTGGATAATAAACAATTTGGATTATACATATCAATATCCGTATAATAGATATTACATGGTGCCATACCACCATAAAAGCATTTATTTTTATATTTTCCATACTGTTCTTTAATATATTGAAGATATGTGCGATATTCTTCGCATTTTTCATTACCAGAAGTATAGTTCTCGGTAATATACTCATAATTTTTAAAATAATCATGGAGAAGTTTTCCTCTTTTACATTCTTCCTAGGTAGAATCATTCTTATACGCAGGACTACACAATACCTCGCTTCTAATACTATTAAAGCTATACCATCCTCCAAAAATTCCATTAATAATATCCAGAATTTTATTATCATCATTATTGATATATTTCGTCATTATTTGTTCATATAGCCAAAAGCGTAAATGTGTACAATACTCTCTATTATTTAATGAGTGTCTGTTTAATTTGGAATTCTTTAGCAAATTACCTGCGAGTTTAGCAGAAATTTCTTTAATTTTAATATCATGGTTCGCTTTTTGTAATGCTTCTTTAAAATGCGTATCATATCCAGGAACATCACTAACTTGATTAAATTCCTCATATATTTTGTTTACAGGAGAATTTTTAAAGAGTTCTTCCTATAATTTAAAAAAATGAAAATAAGAAAAAAATTTTGTGTATTTTAATGATTGATTTTTTAAAGGTAATGTATTAGATCATTAATTAAATAATTAAATTTAAGAGTGTAACGAATTATTTTAATAAAAATGAATTTGTACCCATCTTTCCATCTTAAAACGTCTTTTTACCTTTTAGATATACTAAAAATATTAATTAATACAAATTTTCATTCCTTAAATACTTATTCACAATAAAACAACATGTGTTTTATTAATTTATTTTAAATATTTATTTTAATCTTTATTTAAGTTCTTTTTAATATTATACGCATAAATAATATCTAAATATGCATCCTAGATTAAATTATTATATTATTTATAATTCCATGTAAAAATAGCATTATAGTTACTTGCATAATATTTAATAGTTTATACATAATTAAATATAATTAGAATAAAAGTTAAAATGATTTTGAAAATTTTATTATATATATATATATAAATATAATAAATTTCGTTATGTTGTGTGAGATGATATCTATAAGTATAATTGTATATAAGTATCATTATAATTAGTGTAAAATTATGAATTATATTTATTATATTTATCTTTATATTAACATATATAAGTGTAAATGTTTAATAAAATGTTATTTTTTTTTATATTCATAAATATTTTTCTAATAATAAGAAAAAAGGTTAATACATGAATATAATTTTAATATAATTATTTAATTTATTTTTGTACTGATAATGTAATTTATGCATAATCCAAGTAAGAATTAATAATACAATATTAATTGATACATTTTCACTAATATTAATTATTCAAAAATATATATATGTAATATGAATTAATAAATATTTTTTATTTATATATTAGGTGTAGTCAAAAATTAAATATTCATCTTTTCATTTACCAAATATTCTAAAGACAACTTCTCTGATATATATCTTATTGCATATCTCTCTATTATAATTCGGTTGAATAATTTAAGATATTCATCATTATATAATGTTTTTTTTAATTATAATTATAAATATACATGTAATGTAACAGTAACTTATACTCTAAATTGTATATATTTTTATAAATATAGAAAAAGATGATAACTATAAATATGGATAAAAGTTATTAGTTTTTTCAATAATCATAATATTCCATCAAACACACAATATAATAACTATAGATTGCATATGAATATTATCATTTTATTCATACTATAAATTTATTTTTGTAATATAAAATTTTAATTTATTATTATTTTAATAAGTTATATTTTTTTCCTTTTTATAGACTTCTTAATTTTTTGGCACTAACTTTTAAATTATAAATTCGCAAAGAGCATTATATGATTAATTTTTTTGTTAATAATATATTTAAAAGAATATAAGAATATTTATATCAACAATTTAAATAAGTTTTTTTATTCTAATATTTTTCAAATATAATTTTACATTTTTTATTTTTTTAATACGTAGGATGGTGCATTAAGAGGGATTACATAGATAGAACATTGTTAATATACATATAATACACCTAAATATGCATAAATAAAAAATAATGCATCACTCAGAATGAATAGTCATAAGAATACTACAAATAATAAGCAAGAACATAACTGTAAGAATAATTCATTTTGACTTATATAATTAGCATTCATATGCCTGTTATTCATAGTATATTATAAAAATATTATTACGATTTATATCTCATATACAGGAACTAATATTTATATTCTTAGAAAATTACACATGACATTGTAAGATATATTGTTATTTAAATAACAACTATTTATATATAGTGCAATTATAAATAAATACAAAAGTATCACAATAATAAAATACTATAATATTATATTAAACTTTTATTCAAAGGATATTATGTATAACAATTAAAAATAAATTTAAAAATCAAATCAGATAGAAAAGAAAAAATGAAAACTGTTGATTATTACATTAATATGATATGTGATTATTAATAGCAATAAAATATTTATGAAAAATTATTTTAATATACGAATAAAATAGCTATTGTTTTAAAGTGTGTATATTAAATTTTAAATTAAATTTATTTATATTTATATGATTAAGAACTTCATTTTTTTAAATGATGAAAATTTGTTTACTTAACTTTTGCGATACATTTATTGATTTAGTAAATATAAAACTTTTTACAATAGTGTTTTTATGCAAATATATTTTATATTACTTCTATTACATTTAATTTATCCAAAAAAAATAATAACAAAATATATATAATAAAATGAATAGAATGTATAAACAAAATATCATACTTTTATATTTAATATAAGTAGCTTAATATTTAATTCTGAATAAGATTAATTTTCTATGAATTGAAAAATATACTTAATGAAACCCGACATTTATATGAATTAAGTGTCAGATTAAATATAAAGTATATGGTGCTATTTATTTATTATTTTTTTCTTTTTTGTAAAACATTTTCCATGATATATATAACTTATTCATTATAAAAAATATGTTAGCATTATTAGATCCTAAATGAAATGAAAGAGAAAAACATTTTCCTTCGTTATATATATTTAAATAAATAATAATATTCATGGAATACATTTAGCATTTAAATTAAAAAAATTCGTAAATAGTTTAATGTTACATACGCTTTCATTGTTTAAGCAATAGATTTAGCCATTTCAAATTCATATTGTAATATTATATATATAATAATAAATTAATTATTATTTATTGTTTGTTTTCTACATGCGCACAATAGTGTTATGTGTAATATTATAATATAATAAAACACATGTTTGATTATTATTACTTAGATGCGCGAAATATGCATACACAAAAATTCTATGGAGATAGGCTGTATTGAAGTAGGTAAATGATTAATTACTTTTTAAAATTATTAATTCTTTAAATAACAAAAAAATTTCTATATTTCTTATTGTGATTTATTAGCGAATACTACTAGATGATTATAAATATAATATTCTTGAGGAATTTTTTTTTTTTTGCAGTACTAAAGACATAATTATATAAAATTGCTCGTTAACAAGAAGGAATATATCAATATTTAATGCTATAGTAATGTATTAAAATGTTTTTTTTCCATATTCAAATGTAATACATAGTATATTATATGTTTATATATTGTAAGAAATATATTATATGATACATTCTGCCTAAAACAAAAATAAGCAAAATGTATAGTTAATATGACAACTTTTATTTTATTATGAATTTTTTCTTTTGAAGTAATTTTTTTCCAATTATATTCACTTATACCTTTTTATAAATAATTATATAACTTAATATATACAATATTGCACACATTATACGTTAATAAGATATATTCGAAGTGCTCTGAGTTCTGCAAGTTTTTATTCACATTTTCATTTAATTTGATACTTTTATTTCGCGCTTATTCTATATAATATCAATATTAAATTATGCGGTTTTCCATATATTATATATGTGTATAATCCTAATAAATCATAATAATGTATTTTATCAATATTGCCAAAGTATTCCATGAGCAATTGTGTGCATATATTACAATTCATATATTTGAATAATTTGTTTTAACATTATAAATAGAAACTTATAATATACTAAATATTAATTTCCCTTAAATTATATATGCTACGAATATACCTAATGTTTGTGACGTATTTTAATATTCTTACACGTGCTATTGATATTTCATATTAATTGAACAGAATTTAAGAAATTATTACACATTAATTTCTATATAAACATATATTTAGAATGTAATTTAACTAAGTAAGCTTCTTTGTTTTATTTACCATAATTAGGCATGAGTTTATTTTTATATTATTTTATATTGGTATTGCATACAGCTAAATATTATGGTTTATGATATATACATTATATAATTTATACAGAATGATATGATATACTGTAAGGCGTATTTTCTGAAAATATTATCTGTCTCTCACAAATAGGTAATAGTGATTCATCCTCTTCATCAAAATTATTCAATAAAAATTTTTTTCTGTCTATTCTTGTACCTAAGTAACGTCCTAATGGAGTAAGCTAATAAGAATAAAAAAAAGTTATTTATATAAAAATGTCATTTTCCTTTTTATGAAATTATCATTTCGAATATGCGATCATATTAAATGTAGTTAATATAGGTATTTTAAAGAACCATTGTTAACCATATAAAAAAGAAATAAAATGAGAAATAATCCTAGCATTACGCATGTAGTTGTTATTATGGCATATTTCTCTGCATTAGAATTATAATTAAGAGATTCCTGAATATGTAGATCCCCTTGCATATTTGGAACATGCGATTCAACATCTACGCTTTTTTCTAATTTAATTTCAGGAGGTCTATGATTTAACAGTGTTACTCCTGAACACGTATTACAATTACGATAATGATTATATTTTTGTCTAAATTGTTCTAATTCATTACAAAATTTACTTTGGTTATTAACAGAACACTTATCTATATTTTGGTTAAATATTTTAGCGTAGTTTTCCCTGTAAATGCATATATTTTTGCATATACCTTCTTGTTGAAAATCACCAGTACTATTATTTATATTATATAAATTGTTATGCAATTCATACAATGTTTTTAATTTTTGATATTCCTTATCCTGAATTCTATATAATTGAAAATTGCAGTTATTTACCTTTATCTTTTTCTTACTTTCCCCTGTCATAGAAGAATAAAATCGTGATTCCAAAATATCACCTCTATTAATTAGCTTTAGTTCAGTATTAAAAAAATAGTTCATAATTCCACATGTATTTTTACTTTTAATGGCACCAAGATTAATCATAAAATAATAGGAACTGCATAATTGTAAAAATCTTTTACAAAAAATTTAAAATTTTATTATTGTTATTTATTCCAAATTTTGATTCAAGTTCATAACAAAAACCTTCATTAGCGATTCCTACTTGATCAGTTGTTATCGTTGATTCGAGTTTATTATACTCATGGAAATGTTCAAATATAGTGTGCTATAAAAAAGGAAAAAATTAATTTTAAATAAATATTTAACTTAAATTTCATTATTCATAAGAAATATGTCATCTATATAAAAAAATATTATTAACAATTTTAGTGTAAATGTAAAGTTTAATTACATCCTCACTTTCAGGATCCATATTATTCCAAGTTATGATTATCAATTGAAAAAAGAAGTTATATAATTTTTTTAGTAGTTCATATATAAATAAATAAATTTTCTAATTTAACCATATGAAATACCAAATTCATAGTTCCTATTAATATTTAATTAGACATTTGTAGTATGAATGTTTTTTATTGCTATTTGGGGTTAATAAAAAAACATGCCAAAAAACAAAATTACCTAAATATGAAAAATGTAAAATTAGAAATATTAAAATAATAATTCATATAAATGTTATAATTTTTTAAAATATTTTTCTAATATGTTTATTTTTATGTGAAATCTATAATTTTTTTGTCATATTAAAAAATATAAGAAATTAATTCTAGTATACAAATACACAATAATTACTGTTGCATATTTATTTACAAAATTATTCATGATATAAACTACATTTTATCTAAGATATGATATATTCCTACGAAAATAATAAAATCTGTGTTAAGTTGCGTATCCCCTGATTTTATACGATTGAAGTTATTCTATCCAAATTATTATTTTTCAGGAATGTTAGTTCCTATATGTGCATGCATATTAAATATGAAAAATATGTAATCATATAATAATAATGATAATAATAATAATAATTAAATATAGGTTATATATTATTATTATTTATATCTTTTAATTATAAAAAATAAATTTTAAATGTCTCTCCATTTTATCTCGTTCACAATGTAAAGCTTTATTTTTTTCTTGCATAATTCGATTCTCATAGTGCAGACATTGAATATTTAAAATATAAATAATGTATAGAGAATATAAGAGTTACCCATATATTATGTATTACATTTTCAATTGCTACAATATTTGAAATGTAAAAAAGATAGGATATATATATCATAATATCCCATAAGTAAAATGGGTTAAATAAAAATATTTTTTTCTACATATGTTTTTTTCTGACTATGCTAATTTGTTAGAGAAAAATTATTACATATCAATAACATATTTTTAGTTTCACCAATATTAAAAGTTTCAATCATATGTTTTTCAAATGTACGGTTATAAAGTATATATACGACAAAAAATGATAATCTTATTTACTAAAGGTAAAACATAATAAATTAAAATTATTACAATGCTTTAAAATTCGACAACGGAAAAACATAAAATTAAGGTTTATACAAAAAAAAAATATATTTCATAACAATTTTATTTTTATTTGCATACGGAACATAATCATAGGAAAAATATAAAATTTGCGGTTTTTATTATGTTTTTATAAAAATTTTAAGAATATATTATATTAGAAATAATAACATCACACGTATTAATAAGATATACGAATATAACTCCTTCAAGGAATAAAAATTTCAAACACTAAGTTAACATTTAATAAATCTCTATTATGTACTCGTTCAAAATGTTTTTTTCGTTTTTTGTTGAGAACTATTGTTTATCTATAATTTAGAAGGCGTATATTATAAAATAAATTATACAATAATTATTATATATACAATTTTTTATAATAGTTATTTTTTATTAAATATGTATTTAAAGTATGATTCCTATTAATCCTATTCAAAAATTTTGAAATAAAATATAGTGACACTTGTACAACTGCGAATATTAGAGTAATGTTTGATATAACAATATGCACCTGTTCACTATATTATAGATATTGCCGTAGGAAATATTCTAAGAAATGAATACAATTTATTTAAATTTAAATACTAAAAACAATAAGATAGAATAATATATATAAATGTATGAATAAATTTACAAATGGCTTGTAGTCATCATAAACCATGAGATGTTTATATAAAGGGGAACAATAAATTAAAAAAAATGGTATTGCACTTGTACATCCCTTATTATAGAAGATATGTCTAAGGAATAAAGTTGAAATCTCTTAACTAAATTATGAAACAGGATGAGAGTTTATTTATTAATGAATTGTGATTATTGGTAAATTACTTATAAAAATTATGGTAATTTAGTATTATTACATATTAATATCTTAGGAGAAATAATTCTAATAAAAAATTACTAAAATTTCTTTAATATAACACAGGTATTTACACATCCTATAAAATAATAATCTAACTATTCTCTGTTATATCACTTTTAAACATGTACTATGAAATCTATGCCATCTGTTAAATTTTTATACCTTAATGTGGAATAGTTTATATTAAATATCTTTAATGTGTGTATTTTATAAAAAATATTATTTTAATCATGTATTTACACCCTTATGCACTATTCCTTATAGTTCATCGTAATTATTAGATAAGTGCCAAAACTTATTTCACTTAAGAACTTCTAATATTATATTAGCTGTTAATTGATGTTTTCAGCAAAATTTGAACAATTAAAATTCATGATATTTATAAGTAATTCCTGGGAAAACATACAGTTAAAACAACGTTAATTTTCTTAAAAATATTACAATCACATATTACATTATGTTCTAGTCAAACATGCTTTTATATATATATATATATATATATATATATATATATATATATATATATATATATATATATATATATATATAAAATTATCTTAGAATTCATTATTATACATGTTAACATAACTTTCCTTTTGTGTATATTTTCACAAAATATAGTATGTTAAATAAGAAAATGAAGCTTAAAATATTATATATAAATATATTAAAATGTATTTTAAAGTAAAAATCTCATATACACTTATTAAAATCATAGGATACAAAGAAGAGGAAAAAAATATATTTAATTATTCATTAATATATATACATAATTTAGGTCAATGAAATGTTCTATTATGATTTACCATATTGAATCAAATTATAACAACAGACATTACATAAATTTTATGCTGTAATTCACAATAGACAACAATATATTTATATATTATGTACTCATTTATAATATTTTTAAAAATAACACTTACATAAAGGTTGTTATTATAATACAAATATCATAATATTTTAAAAAATATTTTTAATTAAAAGTAATATAAGACTTAAATATGAAATTAATTTTTTATTTTTATGATTTTAGGATTATATCATATATATCTGATTTCTTAACTGTAATAAGCATGTCATCACACATATTGCATATTCCATTTAATAATATATATATATATATAAAAGGGTTTTTTCTTCATTATTAAGGAGAATAAATGGAAAAACACTTTTACAGTTAAAAAATATATTTAGGCTATACAAAAATTTATGAATAGTGTTGAAATGCATATATATATATAAAGGAAAAAAATATGTATGCATACAAAATAGTGAAAATTTAAAAATATCCCTAATGTTAAAATTAAATTTTTTTTTATATAATAGTTATTCGAAATTTGAACAACATATATTTAATACATAACCAAATATATTAGCCTTAATATATAATCTTTTTGAATAGTTCTGTATATATATAATAATAAGTATTTACATATTTAAAATACACATTAAATATATAAAAATTCTAAAAAGTATATATATATATATAATTGTTGTTTTATTGTTTATGATTTTATTTAAAATGAAATTGTGTATTTATATGATACCTATGAAGTAACATAAAATTTATTAGTAGTTGATAAAAATATGTAAATTTCATAATGATATATTATAACATGGAATAATTTACAAGTTAAGGTATTAATATAATTAATTTTGTAAGTTTATTTTATTTTTGGAAAACACAAATTATGTGTGATAGTTTCAATATTACAAGTATATATTTTATTATGATATTTATGTTAAAATATATTTAAGTTTTTTTTTAAATTTATTATTTTTAAACAAGATTTTTTAGTAAAAAAATATCTAAAAATGTTTTTTAATAAATAATTATAATACTCCATTAATATAAATATATATATATGTATATATAACACAAATAATACATATTATACTAATTAACGATTTTAATAGAAGAAAAAATATTTTCTTATGGATATATTAGAGATATACATTGGGAACCTAACGTAAATCTAATAGGTAGATATTTTATGATATAATATAATTATAATATTCATAACTATAACACTAATTATTCAAATTCATGCATAAAATCATTTCGTTTCATTCAATGTTCCCTTTTTACTGTATTTTTTACTTTAACTTATTATATATTAATTATTATAAATGCTGTCATGTAATCGTGATAACATATTTTATACACTATAATAGAGAGAATGAATTATGTGTAATTATTTTAATAATTTATATTTATGAATCATTATAATTTAATTTCACATTGATAAATATTATATTTCTGTTAAAGATAGATCTAGTTCCTTTAAGAAATGTCAATAATGTAAACAAAATATATACAGGAAATATAAAAAATTAGTTTGATACCTATTTTTTATAAGCTTAATTTATTAATAGAATTATCTAATTTGCATATAAGTAAAAATTCAGTTAATTTAGGATATAAAATATAACATTATTATTTTGTGAATATTCACTAAAGTGTTTTCGTTATTTTTAATTTATTCTATATAATATATATATAATAGTATTTTGGATTAAAATCAAATATTTGTGTAAAAATTCTTTCGATAGAAATTTTAATTGCACTTTTAGATATAAAAAAACAGTAGACCTGTAATCACTAAATCACATGAAGTTATTTTTCATAAATAACAATTTACAATTTACGAAATTTGAAATAACGCATAATATAAGCAAATCAAAATATAATGGATTGTGATACACTTACAATTGCAGATAGCGTATATTATTAAATTTCAATATATTATATACGTATTCAGTATTATTTAAATATACTATAACACTTGACATACAATATGATATTTTTCATAAAAATGAGTTATATATTTTTATAAATATTAATTTTTCATTTTATTTTTAGTATGGATTTTTCAAAAATTTTGATAATTATAAAAATTTATTAGAGGATTTTAAAAAACACAGTAATAGGAAAAATATAACAGAAGGTTGTAGTTCGTTTTTAGATGATAGTATTCTCTCGCAAATTCCTTCTACGGAAGAAATTTGTAAACAGTTTAAGTATTTATATAATAAATTATCAAATAGAAATAAAAGTGGAGTAAATACTGCTAATCTTGACAGTAATGATTATAATTTTATGAATTATTGGTTAAATAGTGCTTTAAAGGGTAATAATATAGAAAGTTCAACTTATATTAGTCAGCTTTACGGTAAATTGAAAACTGACACAAAATTTTTCACTAAAGAATTTTCGCCGTCCCGTTTTAGTAATATAGGGTATCATTATTTAGAAAATGTTAAGAAATTAATTGAATTATATAATTATAAAGATGAAATTAGTGGTATATTTTCCAAGCTTGATTCAGGGGAGGGGGACAGGATATTGTGCTTAAATTATACAAGAAAATGTAATGATAAATATAGAATGGCTATAATTAATTGTATTGATGAATGTCAAGATTTTTATGAAGCTTTAGAGTTATTTCAGTGTAAATATAATCAAGAGATCATTCAACATGCCATTTCTGAATATGAATATAATTCTACTGAAATGGTTAAATTGCAAGACAAAAAATCTGTGTTAGAAGATTACGAAACAAAAAAATTTACAAGAAATATAACAATTTCTATTTTATTACCCATTCTTGGGTTGCTGTTCATGTTATTTTTTTCTAATATGGTTAAAGGAACTTATTACACTAATGTTTATATCGTATATAAGTACATAATAATAATATTAAAAAAATATTATATTCATAAGAATCATATTTATGCATATTTAATTTTTTTTCTATTTTACATTAGCTTACTCCATTTCGACAAGTTTTGCTCGAAAAAATAATGAAGATGAGAAATATATGGAATTCTGACAGTGAACCAAAAAATTTATTAACACATTCTTTTGATGGTGAATACATTAATTCGGATGATGTGGAATATAATATAGGTTACTTTTCTACAAGAAATACCTAATTTTCTTACTTATTTTTGATCAATAGTATTTTTAGGAGCTAACATGAACTAAAGTGAAATAAAGCTACATTTTATTATGTTATAAAATAAGGTTTATATAATGAGAAATACAGTTTAATTATTAGAATATTACGAATATTATATGTAAAAGTTTAAAAAATTAAAAAATAAAAATATTAAATGTCATATTTAAAATTTGGAATATTGCCTAGAGGAAAAGATTTATAATACAGTTTTATAGATTTTCTCATTGTATTACCGGCATTTATATAATTTTTTTTTTATATATATTCAAATTTTTACGTAGTTTTATATAAGAGAAATATTATATATGTCTTATATTAATGAGTTCATAGAAGAAAAGATATATTAAGCATATACATTATAATTATATTATTTTATATCTTCCTTATTTAACACCAAAAATATGTCTAAGCTAAAATAGAAAAGAATATTGTGTTAACAAGATATAATTTATTTTATTTGTTTTTTTAAGAGTTAATTTTTCATATTTTAAGATAATTTCTTATGTTATAATGGGATGCGCTTTTATTGTTTTATATATAATATGAAAGAAAGGAATAAAACACAGATATTATATATTCTCCCATTGGGTAGCATAGAATATAAGGTAAAAAATTATAAGATGCACTTAGAAATGTTTATATTACCTAAAATTTGCAATTCTAATCTGCATTTATTTTAGATTATATTTAAAATAGTTTAAACAGAGGAAAGTTTATTATAGCATGTTAATTTTATATAGCATTCTTTGTTACCGAAATAGAAAAAAAGATCCTTCTAAATATATATATATTATGAAATAATAAATATAGTTTATAATATTTTCTTACCCAGTATATAACTTTAATAAATATGTAGTGCGTATTTTATTTTAGTCTATTTGGTTTTTTTTTTCTTTAATATATAAAGAACAATTATAAAATGTCTAAAATTTTTTGATATGTAATAAAACTATTCTAAACTTTTGTATTTCTAATAAAAATACGTTTCAGTGATATAGGTGGTAACATTTCCGAATAGTTCTTCAATATTATATTTCAGGTAAAAACATTATTCAATTTTAAATGATATAACATGTGTGTAATGCCAAATATTGTATGACATAATATTTAATATTTTTTTACAAATTCAAATAAATTGTAAAAGGTATTGACTAACAAAGGAAAACTATATTTTATGTTATATATATATTTAAAAGTAAAATGCATAATATAAATAAAATAAATTGTAATAATTTATTTGTTTATTAGGAAAAATAGATATTAAAGGTTTTCAGCATTTCTAACACAATAAAAATATTACCGGAATCTTAGGATAAGACAAATTAATATATATTTTGTGTTCAAAATGTTATTTTATATATATGTATTTAATGTTTTTATGTTACTTCTCTCATAAGATATAATGTAATTTAATAATTTTAAAATATATACTTATGAAATTTTAGACATTTCTTATGCTTTATTGTTGTATCATTTATACATTCTGTGTTGGATAACGTTTGTCCAATAATATATTAAAGAATATTAAAAGGAATAAGTAAATTTAGAGAAGTAATTACTACATTTTTCCGTTAATATATGTTTCAGAAAATTATAAATTATATAATTCATGTTATTATTTTTAACTTTTTATTCTATTCGGGAACAACATAAATACGAAATTTTTTTATGTAAAACAAAATATATATAAGAGTCATATTTAAAAGCCAAATAAATATTAATAAAATTTTTCTTAATAAATTTTACTTTATATTTATTTACATTATAATTTTTTTTTAAATATATATTTTTAAAGTTAATTTATAAGTAAATTGAAATATTGGAAAAAAGTATAATTATATTATGTAGTAAATATGAACAACACATTGTTAATATAATTTCATCTATACAATAAAATTTATTGATATAATTTTTTTCAGCTTACACATTTATATATATTTTCATAAATCTCTTAAGAAAATAGTGCACCTTTATAATTTATTACTTTTTTTATATATATTTCAATTACGTGCAAGATAAAATACTACCTTTTTATTTCTATATGTATATAAGGAAAAATTAAAATTATTTCCTACGAATTAATATATTTTTTACTAATAAGTTTTGATAAACGCATAATTGCTTATATTTGATTTATATGTATTATGGTATTTTAATACATATGCATATCATATATGCTTTATTATATATATTTTTAAGGATAACATATTTTTGAATTTTTAATTGTATTATATATTTTAGTATGCTTAATATTAATTTAATTACAGAAGATATTTTCGATTATTTTTTCAATTTCGAAAAGAATAAATATATATATTTGTTAATAGGTGAATGCATATTTTTACTTTTGTATTACCATAAATTGATAACATTATTCTTCATATATTTGGAAATGCCACTGTTAATTTACTATAAGTTATAATGAAGATTCCTTTTTTCTTTATTCTAACAAGTTGTGCTAAAAGAAAATTTACTGATATATGTATTAGTGGGTTACCTTTATTTTGTTTTCATAAACCGTTTATAATATTCGTATACATTCTTATACACCTTGTAGAATATATTTATGCTATTTACCTCTTTACATAGAAAATCCTAATTTCGCATTCCCACAATAGTGTGCTAAAATGCCGCACATGTTTAATAATTATGTCTATCTGCTACTTGTTTACTTATATTTGATAAAATAATTTATATATATATATATATATATATATATATATTAAGCATTCATTTGTATTGGATTATAGCTACAAAAACATTATTCCTTCTTTTAGATAACTTATTATAAGTAATTCACATTACATATTTACATACTATTAGGAATTTTATGATGTGTTATATAATATATTATATTTTTCATCATATAGGTTATTTCTGGCATATTCAGACGTTTCTTCTAACATTTCGTTTTCTGTTTCTTCGTTTAAATTATTGTCCAATTTTATTTTTTTTCCTATTTGCATTTTAAACCATGTACCTACAGGTGTAAACTAAGTATATTAAAAAAAAATACATTTTTTAAGCGCATAATTATATTAAAATATTATTTTATTTCAAAAAGTGATTATAACTGTGGTAGTATAATCCTCTATTTTTAATTATAACGAGGACCTTACTTTGTATAAAAAGAAACACATGGGTAAAATTCCCAAAAGTGAAAAAATAATTACCATGGGGACGTGTTCTTCCGATAATTGAGATTTTTCTTGTGGGTCGCTTGTTAGTACTGATCGTTCAGTATTTTCATCCGAATTGCATTTGATTTTTTCTATTATACCATTTAATTCATCAAATGAAGAAAAATTATAATGTTTTAGTATATCAGAGTATTTTCCAGAAATATTTTTTGCCTGCAGACTACTGTTTCTTCCTAATATATGTTCCTTGATTTCTTTGCAGTGAGAACTACTATTAATTTTTGTAATATTATTTTCAATATATTTAACATCTTCACATAAATCATCAATATATTTCTTATCTTGTATATCAGAATGCTTGTAATCATCTTCTTTATATAAAATGGATAAACAACTAGCAAAACTTAAGGGTATAAATGCTGAATCAATATAACTCTTAATACCTTTCTTAATAGGGTCATATGTATTATCATCATAATTTCTCAAATTCTTATGTTTGTGTAGTATATCATATATTATATAATACAAATCTCTACAACGCTTATCGCGTGTATTATTATTAAGTTTATCCTTATGTTTTACTAAATTATTCTTAAAATTATTTCGAAAGTTTATAATCCACTTAGAATCTTCTGATGAACCTTTTTTATGATTAATAATACTATTAACTTCATCGTAGCATATTCCATCGTTCCATATACTTTTAAATTTTGTTGATGGAAAATCATTTACAGATATAGCCTAAATATTTAACAAAAAAAAATATGAAATAATACATTTACGTTTTTGGAGATGCATATTTTCCATTGTAAAGATATTATATAACGATATTAAAACATAATTGAACTAGTGATTATATAAATCAGTAAAACAGTACAGGTGCCATTGTTAATAGAAACTTTTATAATTTGATATTTTAACAAGAACATATAAAAAATATATAACTATATTACTTATGCTATAAAATAAAGAAAAAAAAATCATATATATTATTATACTTAGTTTCTCATTTATTAAAATATAAATAAAATTACCAAATAAATATACGTTTTTATTATTTTTGCTGAATATAATATAATAGTATTAATAGCTGAAGGTGCACATAATATATATAGAACATATATTAATATAGGAATATTCGTTATAGTGTATAATAAATAAAGTGATATTTTTTTAGAAAAAAAAGCATTTTTCTCTTTTATGTAGGGAAATAGAATTATTTCGTTAAAATATATATATTCAAACTTTGTTATACAATATTGCATTTATTTTTATATTCAAATTTTTTTTAAATTAAAAAAGTTACTGCTACTGAAAAAGAACATTAGACGAATTATTATATTTATCTCCAAAAGAATTTCGAATATATTTTTTGGATTGTATCTTTTAAAAGAAGTTATTTTATATTGGAATTGATATTTTAAAAATTTTAATCATTTATTAAACAGAAATGGTTAAAGGTAGAAAAAATATTTTCAAAAAATTAATAGAAATAATTATATATTATAAATGAGAATACATACACATTTTGCTTGTTTTCCTAATTAAAAATATAATTATTAAATTATTCGTATTCATATTTTGAATAATTATAATATACTAATTCTATATTCCCACTATTCTATCTACGTATGCACACATAATAAATCTGATATATATTGTTATTATGGTAAGAATATTTGAGGTTTCTAACATAATAAATAACTTTTTTAATAGTTTATACAATTACATATATATATATATTTTTGGAAATAATTCCACAAGAAATTTATATAGTATACTTGAATTATTTGTAAAAAAAATCTTGGGAGCATAAACGAAAAGGGAAATTGTATAAACCAGTGCATATTTAAGTAAAGTGTAAAAATGTAGTTGTGTGAGAATATAATTATATAAGAAATATATAATATTCTGAAATATAAGAATTTACATAAATACACTAAATTTTCTTTATTATTCATATAAAAATGAGAGTTGTGTAAAATATGTACAACAAATACTAATTTATTTGGTATATAACCACTTATTATATGACAATATTAGGAAATCTCGTAGAATATATACTCTGTAAAACACATGTTCATCATTATTGTTTAGATAATATTTTATATTACTATTCTCATAAATTATAATACTAAATGCATACACTTTATTGAAGAATTACTAGATATTCTTTCAATATATTACTTTTATTATATTGTTATTAGATATATTGTTAAACAAATGATGTATGATATTATTAATGAAAAAATTATTCTTTATTATTACATATTCTAAAAAAAATACTGCCCTTTTATTACTAATAATTTTGAAGTGTAGGATTTTAACTATATATACATATTTTTTAATTTTTGAAATATATTCATATGTAAAATAATATATCCAAAAAGATATCGTTATAATTAAAATTAATGAGATGATTTTAACACGAAAAATATATGTATTTCATTAAAAAGAAGTAAAGCATGTTTTAACATAGTTTATTCATAAATAGTAATTATGTATAGCGTATGATTATATGATATATATATATATTAATTTTTAAAAACATTTCTTTTAATTCAAATATAGACATTAATTAGTACTAGAATTTATTTTCTTGTTTCTTTATTTTATGAGAATTTCATACACGAGGTACTATAAATAAATTAATAATGTTTGTTTTCACATAGATAAGTTTTTATTCCTTTTTTTATTATATTTTCCTTTTTATTTAATTAATATTTTTTCCATACAACAGTGTATCGTCACCAGAAATATAAAATTGAAAACATGTCCAATAAGAGATATAGCATTTTTAAAGGAATATCACTTGTAATATATCTATTATATATATTAAAAATACATTTTTCATCATTTCAATTTTCTAATTAGATTTTTCTAAATATGATATATTTATAATTAATAAATTTAAATATATACATTATGAATTTTTCTTAAGAGAAAATATATAGACATATATTATGCCTTATATAAAATAAAAATAAATATGAATAAAATAAGAGATATGAATAGAAAAAGAATAATTATTCATTATATATAAATTATTCAATTAGCATTGTGTTCACCATTATTCATTTTTATTCATTATAAGGTGGTATACTATTTTATTTCTAGTAAATAACACAAATAATTATGATTTTAATATAAAAATAATAAAGTGTAAAATAACTATAGATATACTATAGTAAATTTTATTATAAATAATTAATTTTAAAAACAATTATAATAAGCAATTTTACATTAATATACTGAAGCCAAGTTTATATTAAAATATATATTTTATTTCCAAGTAATGATGAATAAAGGCATATTTTGATAAGCATATATATTTTAAAAAATAACTAAATAATACCATTAATTACTATTATTATTTCAGAAAAAATGTATTAATAAAGAATTTTACTTATTCAACGAATGAATATCATTTGGTTTTTTCTGCATTTTCTCTTATTTTACATTTTTCTTATTTTTCCCCATTTTGTATAGTTATATGTATAGTGTTTTATTTTTCCCTTTTTATTTTTTATATTGTTCATTAATTTTCATCCGTAAATTTATATTTATCTCATAAATTGTTATTATTAGGATTTGCTTAAATATATTATTATTTTATAAAATTGTTAAACAGTCATATTTTCTTGTTAATTTTCCATGTTTAATAATATTATTCATTAAAATGATTTTCTGATAAAAATTTATTACATTACTCTTATAATAAATTAAGATTTTCGTTTCAAATTATAGCAAATAAATTTTTGTTTCTGTATAAACTTCTTATTAATTATTTAATATATTACACATATTTAACATATTTAAAACTAAGTGATAGGTTAACATAATGGAAATAATTCATTTATTATTAATATAACATTATGTTTATATGTTCTTTTTTTCTTCACTCATTTTATCTCTTTTAATATATGAATAACTTTTAATAAAATGCATACCTTTATGATATGCATAAGAAAACGCATTAAATTATTCAAAATTGTGACCAAAGTAAAAGTTCATTTAAAAAGTATGTATGGTAATATTTCTCAATTGTTTCTATTACATATAAATTGTATGTTACATCTTATGTTAAATTTAAGTTTCCATGTAAAAAAATAATGTGTTTTGTATCACGTATATTTTCTTTTCTTGGAAGTAAATAAAATAGTCCGCAAAATAAATATATATACACAAGAAAATTACTTTTTAGGATGTGCACATGTATGTAAAGTAAAATATATAGTAGAAATAACACAATGACAATAGTTATTAAAAAAAGAAGTGGATATAATTATTGGTATTACTTAATAAATCTAATATTATAACTACATAGAATAAATATCAAATTAAATAAAATAAATTTATACTTTATATGCAATACTTCAATATTTAGTAATATATTTAAAATATTTAGGTTGCATTTTGTTCTAAATATAATAATTATAAAATATATAATTATAACATTTTCTGAATTTCATAATCTATTATGTTATTTGATTTAATTCTATAGTATCTCACAACACTTATGATAAATAAAAACACGACATATTAAAAATGATATAAAAAAAGAAAAAAGGATAATATCTTTATAATTTTTTTAATATATTTTTGTAACGTTTTAACTTATTTCCTATATATCTTCAATATATTGTATGCAATTTTGTTACATTATTACATTTTCAATATATTTAATTATTTTTATTGTGTAACAAACGAAATTTTCATAAAAGTATATTTTTTACAGTAATAAATTAAAAAATAATAAATATAGAAAATATATTAACGAAAATCAAGGTTATCTATATGTGCGATATGTATGCATACTTAATTAGAGTTAAAATATATTATTATTTTGTTTTTTTAATATTTCGATATTATTAGAAGTAGGAATTAGTTTTACATATTTTTGATAACTCTATAAAATAATCTAATATTCCATTTTTTACTAAAATCCAACATTTTACGTAATATTATAAGCTACGTGAAATGTGCTGTTATTTTCGTTTATATGCGCATATTCTGCATTGTTCCCTAGTAGTGCGTTTGTAAAGTGGTTTTCATTATCCTGTATTTTTCCTTTTTTTGATATCTTTCCATATATCAACGATCCTAATGGTGTAAACTAATATGTAAATGAAAAATAAAAAGAATTTAAGTTATATTTATTAAGAAAATATAGATTTTTATTATAATAAATTATCAGGATATATGTAGAATAATTGTAATTTTATGTGTAATTACTATTTACCTTATACCCAGTGAAAAGCAAACCAAACATTCCTATTAATGAAATAGAAGTTCCTACGATAGTAGATGATTTTGAATCGACAGAAGGACTATCACCTTGCACATCTTCTGTTTGTAATTCTGATACGGTATTATCTCGTTCCATGCCCACCCGAGCATGTGGAGATTGATGTGGATGCAAAAGCATATCCGACTCTTCATTTTCGCATTTAATTTTAGATAATAACTTTTGTGGATCATATTCATCATTCGTATATATCGATAAATAACGAGAAATGATATGGTCATAATATTCTTTTATATGCTTTTTATAAAGTGTATTAACATGACTAATATATTCAGTATACTTTTCACATTTTCTATCATTAAAATTCTGTGTATTGCTAATGTAATCATAATTTTTAAAGTAATCATGTAAAATTTTTCCTTCAACCCACATATCCAAGCTAATATAATCAAAATACCTACCACTACAAGTATTATTTGAAATTTTCATATTAAAATTTCGCCATCCTGCAAAAATAGAACTAAATAAGTCCTCAATATTGGTTTGATCCCTTTTATTTCTAGAAATTTTTTCTAATTTATCATATAACCAAAAATGCAAATATCCACATTCTTCATCAGTATTATACCCCATATTATCCTTTGAATGAAAAATTTTTATCAAATTTCCTGCGATCCTTCCACAAATATCCTTAATTGCATTATTACTTGGTTCTATCCTTAATGCATCATTAAATGAAATTTCATAATCATTTGGAATATTAACATTATTAAGTTCGTTATATTTTCTGTATGCACCCGATTCTTTCAAAAGATCTTCCTAAAAATTGAAAGAAAACAATTATATAGATGTATTAACAAACAATTTATACAATACTATTATTGCATTTTATCATCAACAAAATATTTAAAATTAGGAATGAATAGAATTATTTAAGCAAAAAAAAATACTGTGTACCGCATGTTCCATATTTAACTATTCTTTTTCAATTTTAAAATATAATAATAATATTAAATAATTAGATATATAGTTTCATAAGTATTTTTTTATTATAAATAAAAAAAGATGCATTATAATCATTCTATAAATAATTATTTTATTAAAAAATTTTCCTTAGTTCATATGAATAGTACAAATTATCCTGTAATTTTCTATGTATTATAATTAGTATTAATATCAGTTTGCTTATGTTAAAATATTAGTTTAACTTGTAATAATAAAATATTTTTTCTAATGCACTATGTCACTAAATTATAATGATAATAACTCCAAAATTTTCATATTCATTCTTCTTCTGTTTTAAATTATATACATATTTTTGTATAAAAATATACATCATATATCATTTTTTTACGATTGTAAATTGTCCACGGTTTACTTGTTCATGTATATACATATATATATATATATATAATAGAATATTTTCATTGCATAGATTTAAATATAATTAAATGTTTTTATTATATATAGATAATATGTATTTCTCATATGCATTCTTTACATTGGGTCGGTTTTTATTTATTTTTTGTGAATATATAATTTAGTCGAAAAGTATTATGTATAATAATGACGCTTATATTATATTTATAATAAATTTATTTTACATGAATAGAATTATATAATTTAAATATCATTAGTTTCATATATTATATACAATTTTGATCTATGCAGTATAATATTGATGCATAAAAAAAATTATATCATGCTTATTTAATTCTAATAAATAAAAAAGAATTACATGGGTGTCATTATATGAGGATATGCAATTCATTAGAATTAAAAATTAATTTTTCTTTCGGATATATTTAACAAACTGCTTTTAATATTGTTTTTCCATTGTTTTATTATTAACGAAATATTATTCCTTTATGTTTCATCTATATGTATATATTTTATTTCTACTCTACTTGCGTTTTTATTTCAGCGATAAGAGATATGTATTTTTAGCAATATTAACTTTGAATTAAATATACACTCCTAATAACACAAGTGTATATCATATAAAAAATAAAAATAATAATTCATATCCATTATTTTAAAGGGTAATTGGGGTTGATTTGCATTAAAAACATTAAAATTGCCTTGTAATTACATGTTTTATTGAAACATTCTATAAAAAATGGAAAAAAATATATATTTATTTTTTATTAATTGTGTATTGTAAACTGAATAAATTTTAATATATTGAGTAAAATATACTTTATTAAAATATTTTTTCCAATTAAAATTCATTTTAATTAAAGAATGTATTATATATATATATTTTTAATTAATTATTGTTATTTAAATATTAGTATCCTCATAATATTTTTAATTTATTTAGCATGTATTATATATATATATATATATATATATATATATATAATTCATATATTGATAACAATATATTTTTAATATTTTATTTTAATAATATATAATAATCAGAGTATATATGTCGAAGGGAATTATAATTAGTTTTAACTTTATCGAAATATATCACATATAATATGTTTACATTTATTTTCTTATATTCCTTTTATTAATTTTATGTTATTTTTAGACTAATTCAGAATTCTTTTTTACGAAAATTATATATAGTCCTTTTTTGTATCATGATTATATCGTTAGTGTATACTAATATTGTGTATTACTAAAATTTTTTTTTAATTATTTATGTTTTATATTTTTCTTTTTCAAAATGTTCTTAAATCTGGATTTTCAAATAACATTTAAAATTATTTTATAATTTTCTATTTTTTCTTTTTGTTCTACAATAACAAAACTTTTTAATTTTTTTGAAAATGCGTTTATTTTATTTTATTTATTTAATCATTTATTTATCTTCATTTTTTTGTGATATGTATACAATTTACTTGATTTAACATTATATTTTATGAGGATTAACATTTACTAGCATATATTAACCTTTATATTTTGTTTTATAAAATTATTTATATCGCATTCATAAAATATTTACATATCTATACATATTCTTTTGCATATTCTTTTATGACTTTTTCTTTTGTATTAATTTTTCTGTAACTAAGAAATTATAATTTTATAAAAATTATTATATATAAATCATTTTTTTATTGCATGTCAGTATTTTCCTTCACATTTTCAATCCAAAAAAGCTATTATATACATAATATTATTCACATTTGTATTTTAAAATTGAAGTAGTTCTTTTTATTGGATACCTTCTTATGAAATATTCTATATAGGATTGTAACCGACTTGATGTAAATTACTCTGATAAGGAGTATTCATATGACTATATGCATTATCTAATATATATTCTGCTGCTTCATCATCCTCATGTAAATTGTGCGAAATTTTTTTTTTTCTTAGTATATTACTGTTTAACCATGACCCAAAAGGGGTAAACTATATTGAAACAAAAATAAGAATTTAAATATAAAAGTTATTCCATGCACATATATGTGTGTCAATGAAATAATTTAGTTATAATAATATAAGACTACTGTATATTTATATTTTTTTTTATTCTGACCTTGTATAAAATAAAAAAAATACATATTAATCCCAAAAATGGAAAAAATAGAGATATAACAATTTCAAAAGTAGAAAGATAATGTGAATCTGAAGTTCCTGTTTCCATTCGATTCCCTTGAACATGTAAGCCTGCAGAATGATATGCACCTTGAGAATCATGTTGGCCTTGCTGTAATTGATCTTTATGTGCTCCTTCAGATGGAAAAGCACTTTTTATTTTCTTACACTGAAATTTTAATAAATCATCCTTATTATCAAGTTTTTCAAAATCACTCACTGCAATGCAATAATATTTCAGGTTATTTTGTTCACAATCTCTTTTTATGTCATTATAGGCATTAATCCCATCTTTGATATAGTCAACATTTTTAGTATTACATTCATAATTATTTTCTCCATTAGTATAGTATTTAATAATTTCATAATCCATGATATAATTGTAGAGTTTTCTCATTTTTTTATAATCCTCCCTATCAATAAGATGAAAATCATAATTACATTTTTTTTCATACATTTTTAAATTAAAAAAGAAATCTGTTATATTTCCAATAATAATAATAGAATCCCTGCTTTTCATATCTAATCCCATGCCTATTAGGCGATCATTTATCCATAAATTCAAATAACGGCAACGATCATCATCAAATAATCCATCAGATTTTAGTTTGTCAAAATTACCTAAATTTCCCGTAAGACTCCTACAGAAATCATAAATCTGGGGATATCTTTGGAAGTCGTTCTTTAATTTTTCGCATTTGTCTTCATTACCATGATGTCTATAATAATCATCGAAATATTTATAACGATTAGTTGAGGTTAAATAATTTAAAAAATCCACCTGCACATGAAGAAGCACATATAAGGTATATAATAAGTAATTTCTAAATGTATCTAAAAGATTTATCTTTGCATGCGTTAACAATAATATATTTTATATAAATATAAATATATAAATACATTAGTAAGAAATGAATATTTACCGTCTCTGACATATCTTGCAATACGTATAAATGAAAGAATATTTCTAATTAAAGAACGAATTAATCTATAAAAATCCTTAATTTCTAAATAACAATTAAGGAAATTTATCTTATAAATACATGCTGTATTACTATTTATAGAAATCTAAAAATGTAAATAAACATTAATAGCTAGCAAAATTTTTATTTTTTGTTTCTAATTAACATATGTTATAATAATTAGTTCTAATATAAATAACAAAAGAAAAAAAAATGAAATAATAAATTATTAATGAAATAAGAAATAGAATAAATAAAAAATAAAAGAAAAGATTGTTGTAGTATTCTTCTATATACATATATTTCACAGGTATTATTAAAACATTTTATTATAATATAAACTTTTTTATACATATATTAATAATTAATTGGGAATAAAAAAATATTCTTTTTCCATCACTTATGTATTTTCTGAAATTAATAATATTTCATTCACGTTCTTTCAATTTACATTATTATATATAACAATATTATTTTAAATTAGTAATATATTTACATATATTCTTTTAATTAGTTAACGTTAATAATGTTATGTAGTTCATATTAATATAATTTCACTGTTTCGATTCAAAATATATTTAAATAATATACAAAGTAGTATTATTTTTGTATAAATATAAAAACTAATAATGTAGTTACAATTAAATATAAGATATTTTCGTATTAATTTTCCAATTATAAAAACAAATTTTTTTTTTCTTAACATATTAATAATATTCTAAAAATGAATTATCATATATTAGCGATATATCATAATATTTTCTCCATTCTATCCTTTTAGTACAATTTTTCTTTTATTTACTAATTTCTTTATACAATTTAGGGTAACTTTTAATTAATATCATTATTATATTTACATTTATTTATATGAATATAAGAGGTATTATATATATGTTTTTCATAATATATATAATGAGGGTTAGAAAATTTTGGAACAAGCATTATCGACTATTCTATATTTATTGTGCTTTTATATTTTATTTATTATAATCTAAAAGTAAACATATAAATGTATGTATATAAGTAAAATAAATTTTTTTTTTTTTATTAATCTTAGAAATATAATTAATAGTATTTTCTTTAATTATTTCATAGAAACATATATGAATACTGTATGTGTATGTGAGTATTTGTGAAAAATGCGTTACGAATTTATAATTTATTATCCTTTTTTAATAGTATATCATGTATAGAATATTTTTCAGTCTCATTACTTATGTGTTTATGATTTTTTAATTTTTAAGGTAAAATCTAAATAATTTTAACACTTTTTATATTTATAGCATGGACAATAAACAAGTGAAGTTAATTATGCAAACATAAAAATTTATATTATATATTAACCTTATTATTTCATTTCTTTTTCTTATCTATAATATTATAAAGTAAGTATTTTATAGTTCTATTATATGTTTTATAGTTTTACTCAAAAAATAATTCTTTTATTACATTATTTATATTATTATAACTTTTGTCTAAAGTTCATCATGTATATACTAAACAAAATAATATTAGTTTCTTGTTCGCCATTACACTAGTAAACTGATTTTTTTGAATTAATATAAATATACTTCAGTCCCTTGATAGCAACATTTAGTGCAGTTATTGTTATAAAAAAGTGATATTCTCCATTAGAAATTCATGTATTTTTATTGGGTTGTCATTATAAAGAATAATGTTATTCCTTATAATATAATAAATATTTTCTCAGTTACATTTTTAGATTTGATATAGTATTTATATAAATATATAACCTATTGTATTGTGAAAATTAGTTTTAATTTTTTAAGTACAATACATGTGTTTTGCATGCATGCAAAGAGTAATAATTGTGTTTTATAAAATTGCAATTTATAAAAATTTTTAAGAAAATAATATATTTAAGATAGTAATAAATTTTTAATACTAAAAAAATATATATTTATTCCTTAAATTACTAATTAGACAATTTCGTGGATAAATATGCATATATTATTTAGTTCCAATCAAACTTTGCAATGGACTAAATTATCAAACAAAATCTCGAAATAACAATACTAAAATAAATTATTTATTTAAATGATTAAGTAAGTTGTTTATTTATTATGGTTTACGTTATATTGATTTGTCTTTTGTTAAGAAACGCACACAATTCATGATATATATAATAAATGCTATTACAATAATTTTATTTTTGTAACTTAATGATTACTCTATCATTATAATTAACGATCACAAGTTAAAAACTTATTTTACACGTTAAATATTATGTTGCATTTCATTAATCCATATGAAGAATTTACATATATATCCACATTTTGTGTTAAACATTGTATAAATACATAGTTTTCATAACATTTGTATATACAATATATACTATTTTACTAATTATTTTTTATAACTTTATTCGTATGACTATAAATACTTTTTAAGGAATGCATTACATTTTTTTTATTATAGTGGAATATCTATATTTATAGCAGAAGAAATTCATGTTAACTATTTAAATTATTTCCTGTGCTATTCAAAATATATACAACTTTAAATAAATCATACAAATTATTTTGTTTATTCATATTCTATTCCATATATATCGTGCATTTCTATAGAATGTCAAACATTTTAATTTTCTCTCTTATTTCATAACAATACGAAGACACATTTTACAGTATTACGTGTGATATATTATATAAATCTTTATTTGTGTATTTTTATTCTTGTTATTTTATATGAATATTTTTATGTTTAGATTTTACTCATTTAATATCATATATGTTATTCCTATAAAAAATATAGCTATTTCTCTAATATAATCCGGAGTATGTATGTTTATACCTAACGAATATAATTATTTATGTACATTTTTTTGTCTCATTTTATTATTACATTTTATTCGATATATTTTCTTTTATAATTAATGTAACATAGTATTATGGTTTAATTTAGTTTTTTTCTATATCAATTAATTTAATGAAAATTATATTTTAGGCATTAATTGTTACCTTATCATTATGAATCTTCAGTAAGTTACCATTAAAGTACATTTATAGCAATATATAAATATTCTTAATTCTTTCTTTGAAGAATGAATATTTTCACTTATGTTAATTTAATGTAATATTTCTTTTCATTATTTTATTATAAGCATATGAATTATTATATAAGAATATTTTTAATATTGGTTATTTTTTTTCTTTTTATTCTTCTGATATATTTTACACTATCTGCAATAAATTTACACTTGTGCATAGGAAGACAAATATTTATTTATGGAACCTGTTTTTATATTTGTCATTTTTTTGTCATTAATTTAGAATTTTCATTTATAGATATTACATTATCCATTTATAATAAAGTTCACATTATTTATATATACTTTTAGAACATTTTCTACTATGCATGAAATTATTAGATCGTACTCGTTTTATGCGTTTAAGGAATAATGTTAATTATAAAAACGCTATTAATTGTTTAGGGCCTGATATGAAAAAGTGTAATCATCGTTTTCTGAATTATGATTTTTATATTCAAGAGTATTGTCTAATAAATCTTGTTCTATTTGTTCATCAATAAATTGTTCTGTATTATTCTTCCCTGTTATAAGAGAACGTAATGAGGATCCAAGTGTAGTATACTATTATAACAAAAAATAAAATCAAAATGTTTAAAATAAATATATTAATAACATAAAAATATCATTAAATGAGATGTTAATTTTGCAATAAAATAATGTTAATTTTTAAAAAAATTTTCTTATACTCTATATAAGAATAAAAATAAAGAGAAAAATCCAACAATTGTTAAGCCCACATAAGGAAGAGATTCCAATGGTGCTTGCGGTGATGTTGATTCTTCACTTGATGCTTCGGGACCTTCTGCAACAGTTTCTTCAGAAGAAACTTGTATAACAGCATTGTTTACATATTTACATATAGATTCTCTTGTATTAGGACCCTCTAAAAGACTTCCACTAGACGAATCATATTGAGGAAATGTTTTTTCTATATCATAGAGATTACAATCTTCAGAAAAATAAGATGAATAATCCTTTTCTTTATTTTCTGTGTTAAGACATTTGTTGTCTGTTTTAAAAATTTCATAATACTTATCTACATATTTAGGCAAATTTGTGCAATAGTATTGATATGCACTTTGTTTAGTTACACCACACTGTCTTTTAAAATAATCTCTAATTTTACAATAAACCATCAAATTCATCCGTTTCTCCATTTTATCTATTGATTCATTTCCATTTTCCCTTGAACAATATGTACCACCCTTCCTAAATAATTGCAAAGATTTCCATAATTCCTCAATGAGATGCCATTGTGAACTTGCATTATCAGATTTACTTTTTAAATAAAGATCTTTTTCTTTGTCAATGCGGTAGTTTAAATAAGTGCAACATTGATCTTTAAACTCTCTACACATATCTAAAGAATAATAATTTTTAATCAGAATAAGACCAACTGTTTTTAGTTTTTCTGAGTTTCTTATTCCACTTAATAAATCATCATCATTATAACGTGTCATTCTCTCTTTATCATCGAAATTATTGATGAAACTCTTTAAAGGACACAATTTTTCATATGCATCCTGAAATTATAGGAATAAAAACAAAACAAATATATCTGCATATATTAATGTAAAAATAATTAACGTATCTGATACTGTATTATATTTGCATTTTTTCTTAATAAATGATAGCGATAACAAAAGAAGAAATCATTTTACTAATGTCATTTTGTAGGATTCTCCAAATGGAAAATATGTTTTTTATGCTTAAAAATTATTTATGTATTATTATATGAACAAATATCATAACTAACGACGATGAAGATTCCAAATTCAATTTCTTATACAATTTAATAGCGAAAACGATGTATTTACATAAAAAAAAATGGATAATATGCATTCCAAAATAAATAGTGTTATAATAAATCTTTAGATAAATGAACACGTAAATTTACAAAAGGCTTAAATAAATGATTCGGTTATAAAAGAGGTTTATAGAAAAATTATTATAATGTAATGAAAATAATACTACAACTATTCTTAAAAATTTATTCTGTAATTCTGATTATATAATATATATTATAGAAAATATAATACATATGTATATGTGCACATCATAAAAGAATTATAAGTAATATATATTTTTTTGGTATGATTAATATATTTTAGTATTATATTTTCTAAAATAAAAAACTACATAATTTTCTAAAATAAAATTTTCCCTAATGTAGCATATTACATGTTATATTGACATGGTAATTTTTTTTTAAATTAAATAAATTAATCATCTATATTATTTATAATTAATTTGTATACAATTAAAATATAAATAACAAATTTATGTTATTTGTACAAAAAGAAAGCAATTATATTTAAATAAAAAAATTATTATAATGTAAAAGAATCCTCTTTGTTATAATGGACACTCTTAACGTACATTGTAAGGAATGTATCATATATTCCTCTATTGTATCTTTTAAGAATATTTAATTTAATTATTAGTGAATTTGAATTTTTAAATTTACATCTTACATATTTATTCATTAGAAATACATTTATACAAATAAATACGTAACTATGTTGTGTAGCAGTATTTTTGAATAAATTACTCATTAATATTCATGTATATTGTAGAAAGACTATTTATAAAGTATAGTATTAATTATGCACTGCAACTTAATGCCATACATATAATTGATTTAATGTATACCTTTGAAATATTCGTAACTAAAATTTTACATAATTTTTTTCTTTCAATTTTTAATTATATAGTAATATTCAAAAAATGAAAAGTATATATCGAAAAAAGTGATATTTTTGTAAAAATATTTAAAAGAATTATGAGCAAAATAACTATATTGTAATTATGTATTTTACTCTTATAATCTTGTTTTTAAATTTATGATGTATATATTTCGTGTATACATATTATTATATTTAAAAATATTGCCAATTTTATTATTATTTATTTATGCCTGATGCATCCATCAAAGTAAAAGGTAACAAATGTACATATAACTTGACGATGTTAAAGAAGAATATATGATATAATTAGTATTGAATTTTAATAATTATAACCTTTACAGTTTTTCATTCTCTAATTCTCTAGTATATATTGTTGTGTAACAATGTATATGTATTCATTTTATCCATGAAGATATATATATTATTAATAGTACGTATTGTGTTTAACGTTTTCTATATAATTACAAGATAATTTTATTTATTACAGTGCATATATTTTCTAATCACATTTATTGATGTTAAATCTTATATATCCTATAAGAATAAAGTAAAAAATTTAATGTGAACAATAATTTCTAAAGTATATTATGTTATTGCGCATTCTTTGCATAATTACCTTAAATAATGTTCTTTTACCGTATTGTTATTTCTTTATTTTGGTAAAATTATAGTTATTACGTAATTATCATATTTCCAGAATAATCATTATTAACGTTCGAAAAAATAATTTCTTTAATATAACTATATGTTTTTACAATAATTTTTGTTTATTCATAACATCAGTATTATAGTGCTAAATAAAAATTTATTTAAATCTTTGAATGTATTAGCCAACATGAGAATGTATACTAAGTATATAAAATATTTTAATTTTGCTTGGTATATTATATAAATTTTTAATGTAAAAAGTTTTTTCCTAAACCTTTTATGTGAAATAAGAGAAAATATGACAAATTCATTGATAAAAACTTTCTTTGGATATATATTAAGTGAACACAACAATATGATCTGCTACTTATTAAAAGCATTAGAGTTTAACATAAAGGTAACATACATAAACATTGTGACACCATGAATGTAATAACAAAAATATTATTTTATCATATTTTATATTGGTTGAACATATTAAAAGAGAAATTTATGTATATCTTGTAAAAAAGGAAATAATTTATATCCAAATATTATAGTAAATGAAAAAATGTTTTTTATCTTATTACCTAATTACAGATATAATTGTACTTTACGTTTAAACTTATTATGTATTAATAAAATTGCCTTTAATAATATTTTATATATTATTATAAAGTGTATAGTATTTATAATAAATATATTAATTTTGTTAAATGCCTTTATACACAGCTAGTTTAATATATTAAAAAAATTAATGTAATTTGAATAATCTAACTAGTTAAGAATTATACAGAATCCGTTTCCTCCGCGAAAAAATTATTATTCTAAATCAATATAATATATACCTAAAATAGCATATACATTATTTTTCATAAATTTTTGCTTAGAAGAATTAGATAGAACAAAAGCGATAAATATTCTAAAGGAAACGTTTTATCCTTAATCTTTATAATAACGAGCATTAATTATTCAATAAAGCATTAAAAGTATAAAGTAAAATATATGATGAGATAAGTGCGACATTTGAGGATATAGTTACTTAAGTTTTAATAACTATATTATCGCTAAGATTAGACATGTAAAAATGTTATTAATATGATGCTACCTAACGAGATTAACAAATAATAAATTTAATAAAATAAGGTAAACTAAAATGCACTTATAATTAGTATATAGTAAGCATACAATAATGAATTTATCTTAAATATTATTTTTATTAAAATACAGTGGCTATATTAGTAATGTTTTAATATCATAAATATCATAATAGGTAAAAATAACTAGTAATCACAACTTTGAACTGTATTTTTTAAAAGATATGTTCATAAAAAGTCTCATATATTATAAATAAATATTAAATAGTGTATGCATACAAATAATATTATTTGTATTCTTTATTGCACCCATTTGTTCGATGAATAATTAATTGTACATATATATTTTTTTAAGGATTAAATTTGAGAATTTTAAATAGAAAAAATTTTGAAGCACATTATTATGAATTGTAAATAATTATGCAGTGTTACAAAAAATAAATGTAGAATTACAAATGTAGCTCATAATATATATGAAATATATAAACATTTATAAAAACAAAGTGACTAAATATATTATTTAACAGTATATTTATATACATTCATCACTTTTTTTTTTGTATTTAGCTCAATTGATGAATCAAAAACTCGAGGACATGCTATATTTTCGTTTTTTTACTAAAATAATTATTTACTTACCTCCACTTTAATGCTATATTTCTATAGTAACAGAATACGATATATTTTTATAATTATACACATTTTTTACGTGATGTAGGCTACCTTTTCTTGGTTTTTTAGTATCCCCTTTTGAAGAAAATGTCTCTAAATAATTTTTATTCAACATTAGATAATTTTAGCTTGTGGTGTGATTATGTTTATGTATATATAGCTATAAGCCGTAAATGAAAAAATAGACCTGAATGTTAACATTACAAAAAATTTAACAACAGAGAAAAAGTAACTGAACAAATTTTAGATTCTTGTAATATACGTCTTGATATATAATGCGATTATTGGACTGCAGAATACTTGAAAAAATTACACATATAAATCCTATACGTGGAATTATTAAACATGTTGAAATTGCATTAAAAACATTTATGAAAATGATTAATCCTGCTATTGGATGTGCGTGCAAAAAATTTAATTACAACTTAGACAAACTTACGCATTTGAAAAATCTACAGTACTATAGTGCAAATTTTTACTAGATAATAGAAAATTTTGGATATGCTTGGAATTTTTATGATTACATATATTGCTCATTAATTAAGGATGAAATAAAATTTTATAACTGTGTTATAAGGTATGCTCCAATTAAAACTATTGTTTATATTTTAGAATAAATATATTTTGTTCATAGACATAATGATAATAAATTAACTCAAGTAAAAAAATGGTGTCGTAAAATGATACAAAATTTGGAAAAATATTTAAAAAATCATGAAGATTCATAAAGTTAATTAAATGGGGATATTTTTTCAAACATTAAATTGTTTATGAAACAGACACAAAGAAAAGAAAGTATAATTTCTACACTTATATTCCTATTATTTTAAATTTTTAATTCGTAATTTGTAGTAGTGAAAACGAAAAAATCGATGAGGTAGTGATAATGCATGAGGAATATTGTTAGAAGGCATTAAAATTATATATATGGGAACATCTTTGGGAATGTTTTTTTCATTTTACTTTTTAAATATAAAGTTAAAAAAAATTTCATATACACTACTGTAGCTGTTCTATGACAAAATGTATTCTACATTTCAATAAAAAACCTCTATAAAAAGAGGATATAAGCATATTTACATATATATAATTTTTTTTTTAAACTTTATTACACTCCCTTTAGTTTCTTGTTACGTCCTCAAAATAAAGCCAATCAATATATACAGGATGATGTAAGATATCATAGAACATACGCATAATTAAATATTTTACAATATTAATAAAGAAATTATGAAAATAGGTAGTAATACAGTATGCATTCCGTATTACCACTTATTTCTAACGTAATGCAGGCTAAATATTTCATAGTATAAACTGTAGATATTGATTAAAAAATAAAAAAGCATAAAATCGAACAAAAAAATAAATACAGAAAAAGAAAAATCAGAATACAATTAATATATAACATAAATGTTATAATTATACATATTTAATATTAAATATATAAATTATTATATGCATTCAAATTAATGTTGCATGGTTAACGATTCGTAGTTATAATTTTTTAATTTTCATGTTAATGTACTCGAAAATTTTATTAACTCTTTTTGCCGTTCATGTTTTTTCACACAGTTATGGTTATCAGATTTTATATTCAGAGTTCAATGCTTGAGATTAATAGTTATAGAGTTTTTGTTATTCTTTTTAAATTACCATAATAGTAGGAACTCCATAGATATAATATATATAAATAATTATGTAAATATAAGATTAATATAACGATTTATATATGATGCATATTAGCTACTATTTTAGTATAGAATGTTGTTGAAAATATGTTAAATGTTTATAATAAGATGCGTACGTTATTTCAGTTCACACTAATTTTTGAGGGGCTATCTATATTACTAAGTTGGGAATAAAATGTAACTTATATTTTGTTTTTAAAATTTTCTGATATTTTCTTATTCAATAATGCTCATCATATTAATGTTATTCTATATTCTATTCTTATCAAATATGTGTGCGTTATTCCTACTATTAACAAAAAATTTGAATAAAACAATGATACCATATGCTAGAATTTATGAAATAAATGTATTTGATAAAAAGCTGCATGTTACAAGTAAGATATGTATATTCCAATTATACATTAAAAATGCGAATAAATTTTTATTAATATTATTTGAATATCAGATGAAATGTAGAAATGTTAATTATAATATATTATATTTTTTATAAGAAACTGAATTTTTTGTGTACTAGAAAATATACATTGAACGGTACAAATAAATATAGTGAAGTGAAAATAATAGATTAGTATTTTTCTATATATAATTCAATTTTTATAAGTATATTTACATATATGGATTTTTTTTTTTTTTCATTTTATTTTTAATATATATAAGCATTCATAAAATGTGCACAAACATTCACTACGTAATAAAACTATATTATATAATTGTATATATTAATAAAAAAATGTGTTAATAATAAGGAATATAAAATTACAAATATATTTTTCTTAAATGATAAATTTACGTAAAGATTATATTGATTTTAAAATTAGTATAAACAAATGAGATAATATATTGTATATCACGTAACTTATATTGTATTTGGTGTATTTTGAATAGGATGTCAAATATATGCTGTAACAAAAAATAATTTTTTTTTATGGTAAATATAAGAAGATATACATACCAAAGAAAATTTATGATATAGAAATTATATACTGACATTAATTCAACTATAAATACCCAATATTTTATTTATAATCATAATAATCATATTTTTATTATTAATCAATTAATTCAATGAACAATTTTTTTATATGTAAAAAGTTAATGTACACGTTATTATTATTTTGAAAGAACATTTTTTTTTCATTTCTTTTAAGTATATATTTTAAATTATTATTATTTGTATAGATAATATATATTATTATTTTGCAATAAATTTAATTCTTTGTAGCAAAATTCAATTTTCGAACTCATATTTTCTATTATATTTTGAATATTGTTTTTATTATATTACAATGAAGAATATAAGAACATTTCTATTTATTTGTTATATAACATTTATTGGTTTGTTCTTAATTACTTGACATATCAATGTTTATATTTTATTTTTCATTTTAATAGAATAATAATTAGGTACATACTGCATTAATGTACATACTATATTTGAACATGTACGAAAACATTAAATTATATTTGCTTATATGACAGAATCTTGATTGAA
>FLRD01001815.1:0-13463 GCA_900088485.1 Plasmodium ovale wallikeri | reverse complement strand
TACAAGAAATATTGAAATTTATTTATTCTCCCTCTTTATTCATATATTTCTTTTATAGTAAATTTACTTAACAAGAATATTTTATTGCAATTTATTATATTATTATATACTTTGATATATATAATAACATTGTAAAAAATTAACAAATACCAAAAATTTTCACAGAACTAATTTGAAAATCGTTTATTCTTTAAGAGCATTATGTATATATAAAAGGAAAAGCATGTTATAGTTATAATAAGTAGAAAACTTGAGATAATATCGTTATAGCTAAAGTGAATTTATTTATTATATATTATTCCCTATGTTTAAAATCATTAAATTTTGCATTATATGGAATTCGAAAATTCTATATGTATCCTATATTATATAATCATTAGAAATTACTCTTTATAATAATTATAATATATATTTAATCAATATTATAGATAATGTAAATATTTTTTATTTATTTTAGCGTTTTAATTTTAAACGTAATAAAAATGTAATATATTATGGAAAAAGTACTTTATTGATTTTATAAAACTATCATTTTTCACTAAACATATAATAAATATCAATCATTATATAAAGGCTATATAAAAAATTAAATTTATGCATACATTTAATATAAGTAATTTGTATGTATATCTAAATTAATAGTAGGGTTTTTTAATAAGACCATAAATCTGACCATTGTAAGATTATATTAAAATGTACATTGCTAATTATGTTAAATTGTAATTTTATTATTTTCTTAATTTTAAATGTATGTTGTGTATAACATATATAATTGTATTAATCTCAATGTTTAATGAATTAAATTTCTTTCTAAATATATTGTATTTATATTTTATTATTAATAAAAAAATATACATAAAATATAAATAAAATTTAGGAGATTTTATTTGGCATAAGAGTTTACAATTTACAAAATTTCCCTTTACACATAATTCAAGTTAATCTGAACAAAATGTCACGTAAATTAGTGACAGGAACAGTAATTCTATATTATTAAATTATAATGTAATGAATATTTATGGAATATTACTTATATATTATAATACTACTGGTATAAAATAAGTTGTTTTATTATGAATATGCATTTATGCGTTTTTATAAACATTAATTTTTTTTTCTATAGTATACGTTTTGCATAAATTCTAACTATTATAAGGAGCTTCTACAATATGTTAATGGTAAGAGTGGTGAAGTTGAAAAAGTACAAAATTGTGAAAACATTATTCTTGATAAACAATCCGACCTAAATGAGTCTGCAAAAAAAATATGTCAAGAATTTAAGTTTCTGTATAAATCATTTGGTGAATATCAGGGTAAAGATATTTCTGAAGAGGGTACCCTTACAGATTATGATTGTAATTTCTTGAACTACTGGTTAAATGATAAATTAAGAGAAAATGTTAATGATGTTTCAATTAATGCAAAAGAGTTTTATGTAAGAGTAAAAAAGAAGGATAGTAATTTTTTCTCTAACCCTAATGACTTGGAAAAACATATGCATGTTATTGATCCCAAAATTTTAAAAAATATGAAATTGTTATATAAATTATATGTAAATGCAGTAAAAATCATAAATATAGTAGGAGATAAAGATTATACACCCGATGAACAGAAATGTGAAGCACAGGAAAGTGATGCACAGGCAAGTGATGCACATGCATGTGATGCACAGGAAAATCAACAACAGAAAAAGGAAGAACATAAACCATGCTCATACTACGGAGAACAATTAGATGAAAACTATAAAGAAGCTATGGATAGGTGTCTTAATAGTAATATAGATTATTATAATGCTTTAAAATTTTTTAAAAATAGTTATAATTTTTTAGCTGAAATGAAACCTGAAGAATTAAATACTTGTGGATCTAACGAATTCTCCTTTTTTCCAAAGTACGATCCTGTACCAGAAAAAGAAAAAGAAAAGGGAATTATGAAAATTAAAATTTCGAGTACCCTGTCTGTACTGTCTTTGGCATTACCATTAATTTATAAGGTTAAAAAAATTACATCAATAAATCTTAAGATATAATAATAATTGCCATCATTAATGTTATAGTAAGTTACTTTAATTATTTATTTTATTTATATGTGTATATATGTATTTCTTATGTTAGTTTACCCCGTTTGGTCCGTTCTTACGTGCAAAAATAAATATGGTAAGAAATAGGTGGTTCAATCCGGATGAAAATGGGGAGGAATTATTACCATTATCCACAGATATTGAGGACAATATTTCTGATTATGGAGAGTATAATATAGGTTATTATTCTGAAACAAATTAATAATTCACTTATTTTTATTATCTCAAATATCTTTAAAAGCTAACATAAATAGACGAAAAATGTTATAGTTATGTACATGAATTTAGAAATGAGAGATAATAAAACAAAAATATCATATATTAATTAAATTTTTACAATAATTATATGTTAATTTTGCTGTAATAAAATATCAAAATATTAAAAGTCATGGTCTAACTTCAAGTTCAATTTAGATTTAAGATTGTGTATTCATTGTTGTCTTACATACAAACAAAATACGTAATTTTTCTTGTGAATTTACACATCATATTTTACATACAATTATTAATTTATGTCAAAATGTATAAGTTCAAAAATAAATATATTTTATATAAAGTTAAACTGTGCTAATATTTCTGAGTAATGTATTAAAGAACATATGCTTCATTTAAAAGGATAAAGATATTTGAACAAAAACTAAAATATTAAATAGTACAAAAAACTTATTTTTGTTGTTTTTCTAAGAATAATTTTTAATGAAGTAAATGAATTATCTAGGTAATTGTATTAAAAATTTAAATAGTATGTAATAAAGAAAGTTATGAATAACCATTACATTACTCTAAAGTAGCATATCATCGAATTTATATTTACATGTTGTTTAAAGTATATTGCTCGTAAAAATATTAAAGTAGGTTATATATATAATTAACTATACAGAAGAAAAAATTCTTTTTAATTTATGCATATACCTAATATATAAGAATTTGCAGTAAAAAATATTCATGAATGGTATAACTATGATCATTATATATATATATTTTTGGTTTGTAATATTGAAAATATGTACTTAAAAAATGCATGGAATTGGTACACATTTAAAAAAATATATAACCCGAATATATAAATTATGTGTAAATCCTAATACAAATAAGGTAATTATGTTATTCATTCTATCTATAATAGTATAAGGTATTAATATATTGTAACGACTAATTATATGCATATTGAAATCAGTCATAAATGTAAATGGAATATGACAAAACACTGTTGTCATTAAGATCCAATGATTTTATATCCCAATATTACATCTTATAAATAAGAGAACGCAAATAAGTTTCATTATTTGATTTAAAAATAATAGATAAGAAATTGTTAATTAAATATTAAAGTACACAAAAAGGAAACACATTTTAAAATATATAAAATAATAGTTATATAATTATTATATATGGAATCATAAATGGGATATGTATATATTACTAATATTTTAATGTGCTTTTGTTCCAAATAATATGAATAGTGAAATGAATAATAGTGCAAATATGTTTATATCTTAAGAATTCAATTTAATATTTTTTATTGTTATATTTACATTTGTTATTTATTACTTTTTCCAAAAAAAAAATGTATGATACGTCAAAGAAAAGATTCAACACATGTGATAATACAAATATTGCACTATACAATTTATAACATATATATTTTTAATAGTAATTAATAAGAATATATTAATTATATTAACAAATATTATGTGATCTTTATAAAATAGAAAGAATATATATATTCTTAATATTTTACTAACTTTACATGCCTTGTTAAGAATAAAACAAATAAATATTTTTATTTGCTATTGTATTCAGTAATATTGTATTAGATGATTAAGGGAAATTAGTAAAAATATCTTACAAGTGTAATATGAAACGAAAATATAAATTATTTTTTTAATCATATCTTTTTTTATAATACATGGAGAATTAGTTTTTATAGCTATATATTGAAGTGGTTAAGAGTAATTACAGAATAGAAAAGATTTATAAAATTAATGTGAATTAATTACTTATCTTTTTCACTTCTTAATTATTCATTTAATTTTGAATTTTTATAAAGTTATTTTTGTTGTATATTATGCATCTATACTTAAAGGAAAAAAATTTGTTTAGTTAAGTAGAAAATTTTTAAGTTGATAAGATTATATAGTTTAGCATAAATAACTAAACATATTTCATTAATAAGAACTATTTATTATATACTTGCATAAAATATTCACAATACCCTTTTTTTTTTTCATATAATTTTTTATTATTTTCTTAAATATATTTAAACTTTATTTTTTTTCTTTCTCGCTTTACATGAATTCATCATGGCTATAACAATCATGTGTATATTTAGAATTGATATCATTTTGTTTTTGATAATTTGAATAAGATACGATATATGTTTACTATAAAAAGTTGATACATAATAAATATGTATAAACTGTAATGAATTATTTTTATACATTGAATTCATATATTAACATGTTTTTATTAAAATACAAAAAGTATACATTAATAAATTTTTTTTATATTTCTCTAGATTATTGTATTATTCATTTATGTTAAAATAAATAATTTTTATATTTTGATTTTTAAAATATTTATTTAATTTAGAAAATATGTATTATATAACTATACTTAGCACATTTTTTTTCTTTACAGGTTAATACGAAGCTAAAAAAATGCTATTATATTTCTTGTATAAATTTTATCAATTTTTGAAAAATTATTATTTTATCTTTATTTTTGTCATATTTTTGTTTATAAATTCCATTTTGTATAAATTTTGATAATTAACATGTTACAAAAATAAAGATGGAAGAACATTTATAATATGTATCATTTCTGGATGTAATACTATTTTGCTTATATATCAGAATGCAAAGGTAAATAATTCTTTTTTAAGGTTACATTTATTCGTACATAAATTTGTAGTATGAATATAATTATCACATTAATAATTTATAATGAGCATATGAATACATTTAAAATACAAAACTGAAAAATATTGTTTTTAGGTATGCTAAAAATTTCCTAGTGTAATATAATTAACATGTAATCAAAAATATTAACATTTCTTGAAAAGTGTTCTTGACTGCTCCTATTTGTGTAATAATGAATGTATGTATATTTAAAAAATTTCATTTAAAATATAAAGCTCCCGAAGAAGAAAATATTAACATAATAAAAATATTCATAATTTTATGAAAAATTTTGTAATACTATAGGATATATACAAGATAGGATAAACCTAAAAGAAACATAATAATAGTATGTAAATTTTAAAATATTATATTACTACATCATATATTTATTAGAGCATATGTATTAATACGATAAAATCTATATGTTTTCATCTTGTATATATATATGTTATGTATGTGCACTTTTATTGAAATTTTAATATTATAATATATAGTACGCTAGAAATAATGAAATGCTTTTATTCTCCATGTTTTTCATGTTTTCTTGTTATAATAAATTTCTCTAAACATGTTCAATATGATATTATTTACATATAATTATGTTATTAAATACTTTAATATATATAACATTATGAAAAATATATATGTTCCAACAATTATCATGGAACTGATTTGAAAACCTTTTATTTTATATGGATATTATGTATATAAATAGAGAAAAATATGTTGAAGCTATAATAAGTAAAAAATATATGAAACAATATCACTATAGATAAAGTATATTCTTTTATTAAATATTATTCATTATATGTAATATCATTAAATTTTCCAATATATTCAATTCGTAAATTTTCTTTTTCTTCTTATATAATTATTATAAAATGCTCTTATATAATTATGTTTATATATATTATAAATATATAATAGATAATAAGAATTATATATATATATATTTTAGCGTTATAATTTTATATATGTAAAAAAATACTTTATTAATTGTAGAAAACACTTCTGTTATACTGACTATGTAATAAATGTCAAATAATTATATAAAGGCCATATAAAAAATTAAATTTATGTATACACTTCATATGTGCAATTAGTCTATAAGTTTAAATTCCTAATATGATATTTTGGTAAGGATGTAAATAAAAATTGTGTAAGATTACATTTTAATATACTATAATAATTTCCTTAAATAATAATTTTATTATTTTTTTAATATTAAATGTATATTGTATACAGTATATACAATAGCATTTATTTTAATGTTACATAAATTAAATTTCTTTTGAAGAATATACATTTTCATTTTATGATAAATAAAAAAATATATATACGATATCAATAAATAGGGGGGAATTTATTGGTTATAAGATTTTACATACTAAAAAATTGGTTATTACAAATAATTCAAGTTAATTTGAACAAAATGATATGTAAAAAAGGAACAAGCGTAGAAAGTGTATATTATTAAATTATAATATAATAAATATTTATTGAATATTAGTTATATATTCTTATACTACTTATATCTAATAAATTGTATAATTTTGAAATTAAATTTTTCTCTACTTACAAATATTAAATTTTCCTTTTGTTTTTAGTATAAATTTTGTATAAATGCTCCTTATTATGACATGCTTGTACAATTGTTAACAAAAAAGAAAACTGAAGTAGAAAAAGTACAAAAATGCGATAAATTATCGACTAAATGGAATTACTCCCCAAATGAGTCTATCGAAAATATATGTAAAGAATTTAAGTTTCTATATCAATCATTAAGTAAATATCGTGGTGAAGCAACTCCTAAAAATGATCCTTTTACGGAAGATGATTGTAATTTTTTGAACTACTGGTTAAATGATAAATTAAGAAATAATAATAAAGATATTTCAATTTGTGTAAAGGAGTTTTACCAAGAAATAAAACGTCAAGATAATAAATTTTTCTCTAACCCTAAAGAAGTGGATAAATACTTCTACGTTATTGATCCAAACATTTTAGAAAATATGAAATTCTTATATGAATTATATAATAATGCTGTAAAAATTGTAAATATGATAACTGATGAAGTTTATACAGATGAAGATAATAAATCATGCGCACATTACATAGAGGAGTGTGATAAGATATATAAAGAAGCTATGAATAGGTGTCTGAATAGTAATATTGATTATTATAATGCCCTACAAACATTTAATGCTAGTTATGATGTTATATTTGATCCGAGTTTTAATAAATTAAATAATTGTAATTACAGTGAATTCTTATTTTTTCCAAAGTACGATCCTGTATCAGAAAGAAGACAAAAAAGAATCATGCTAATTAAAAATATAACTACCCCCTTAATAGTGTTACTCATAATTCCATTGCTATATAAGGTTAAAAAAATTACAACAATAACTGTTGATATATAATAGTAATTGTTAATGTTCATGTTATATGAAGTTATTTTAATTATTTATCTAATTTATACATATATATATTCCTTTTTGTTCTAGTTTACCCCCTTTGGCTCCTTTTTTAGAGAAAAAATAAAAATGGTAAAAGATAAGTGGGTGAGTCAGAATAAATATGGGAACGAATTATTATTATTATCTACAGATATTGAAGACAATAATTCTGATAATGGAGAATATAATATAGGTTATTATTCTGAAACAAATTAATAATAATTTTACTTTTATGATCCCTAGTATTTTTTAAAACTAACATAGAGTGAAAGAAAATTTTATAGCCAGGAATATGTATAGAGAAATACAGAAAATTTAAAGAATAATTCAATACATTATTAAAAATTTTACAAAAATTACATGTAAAAGTTACAGTAATAATAATAAAAAAATCCTAAAGCTTATTGTCTAATTTCGAGTTCAATTTATATTTAGGATTGTGTGTTCAGTGTTGCCTTTCATACAAAAAAAAATATGTAAGTTTTCATGTAATTTTATAAATTGCATTTTATATACATCTATCAAGTTATGCTGAAGTGTACATGTTAAAAAAGAAAAAAAAGAGTTTATATAAAGTTAAATTGTGCTAAAATTTCCGTGTAATATGTTAAAGAATAAATATATTATTTAAAAAGATAGAAATATTTTACATAAAAACTAATTTATTAAATAGTAAACAAAAGTTATTTCTGCCTTAGTTATAAGAATAATATGTAATGAAGTAAATTTATTATCTAAGGAATTATAATAAATTTTTAATAATTATATGATGTAGGAAATATTTGAAAAATCGAATTACTATTTAAAAGTGGTATATCATTGAAATTTAAACTTGCTTTGTGTTTAATGTACATATCTCTAAAAATATCACTGTATATTCAATACATAATTAACTACATAAAAGAAAAAATTCTTTTTAATTTATGCATATAACTAATATATAAATAATTTCAATGAAAAATTATCATCAGCAATATAACTTTGATCAATATATATACATATTTTTTTTTCTTTTCTTTTCTAATGCTGAAAAAAGATATTTACTAAAATGCAAGCTTTTGTAGTAAGTAATAATGAAAAAAAAAAAAAAATGAAATTACATTAAATTAATAGAAATTTGTAAAATCTATATAAATCTAAAAAAACATAATTATAGATTGTATTATATATACACATAAATATATATTTGCTTTGATGTTCTTAAAAACTTAGTACATTTTAATATATAATTAAATATATTTAGAAATTAATTAAAAATTTATGTAGAATATAACAATATATTATTATAATTAATATGTAATAATTTCGTAAGTAATAAAGTTATTTTTTTTAATCTACATAATGAAAAAAAAATAGATTTTAAATAATACATGAGAAAATATCCTTAAAACCTAATAGTATATAAATATATAGTAAGAATTCAAAATTTCGCGTAAAAATAATTATATTTCTCTTTACGTATAAGTTAAGCAAGATATTTATATTACTTATGCATAAGTAAGTTAGCATAAAGTATTATAAATAGTATAAAACCAAGAGTATTTTATTTTTTAATAGGCATTATATGATTATACTTTTAAATGATTTATCTTTATAATTATTTTACCTAGTGTAATTTTTAAATTATAATTAAAAATATCAATGTATTGATCATACATTTATAGTACAAATTGTTGAATTATATAAGTTTTTGTAATACCAACTATATATCTCTATACTGTAATTTAAATAACTAGCATAGTCAGTATCATTTCTATTATATTTTTAATATTTTTATAATAATAATACTGTTCTTTTATATATATATATATATATTCTTGTAATTAATATAAGAAATAAAGTTATATTTCTATTCATTTAAAAGATAATTCTTAACGATACATAAATTTCATGAAGTAATGCCTATTCAATGAAATATATTATATTATTATGCGTGCTATATATTTATTATAATGTTAAAATTATGTTATAATAATGTATATACATGTATGTTATACAAAATTGAGTGTATTGTAACAATACTAGTGGATATAAAAAGAATTAGGAAAGGTATGCAGTTACATATAAACGCGTTCATACAATATTCCCCTCTCATTATGCTTTATTAAAAATCATATAAACAAATATTTGTATTTTATATTACAATTATGAAGTTTATATTGGTTAATTAAAGGAAATTAGTAATGGTGTGTAATAAATATAAAATGAAATAGAATACTAAATGCTTTTTTTTAATTATATATATATTGAAAATGATATATTGAGAATTACCTTTTTATTTGTAAAAATTATAATTGATAAAAACATTACAAATAACAAAATAAATACGATATTAATTTTTATCAATAATTTATTTCAATAAGGTGTTACTAATTATTTTCATTTTTATATTAACCTGTTTTGTTTAATATTATGTATGATTTCCTAAATTAACAAGAAAATTCTAATTAATAGAGAATATATTATTCAATTAAAAAAAATATTTTAGTGTTGTTAATAATTTCTCTTACAATAAATAATTAATATAGTTTTTTATATTATTTTTATAAAGCTGTTCAGCTGTTTTACTAAATGGTTTATTATTTTGTCATATATATTTAAACTTCTATTTGTTATTTATGACAATTACCAGAATTCATAATGCATTATATTGATCATGTACATATTTAAAACTTATAGCATTTTTTTTGTACTCTTTCAATAAGGTGGAGAAATGTTTATTCAAAAATAAGTATTTTATAAGAAATGCGTTAACACGATATAATTTATATTGTTTCATCTACTCACAGACTAAAACAATTTTGTTATGATTCTAAATTTTACATCAAAGTATATTATTATTTTTGAACTTATGTTGGAAATTTTATTTAATTTATTACATATTATTTCTGCATTATGACAGTTAATATATTTATATACATTTATTTAAGGCATTTACACCACTATATTTTATCTTATGCTTTTTTCAAAGTTTAATAAAAAAATTCAGTTATTACCTATTTAATATATATTAAACTAATTCATTTAACTTTCTATCGATTTCTATGTGATTAATGAGACATAGAAGGATATGTTATATATCTTCCCATATTTTCAGAATTTTCATATAATTCAGGCAATTCTTCATTCGCGTTTTCATCTACTTCAATTTTCTTTTTTGTGCATCTACGGAACCAAATCCCCAGTGGGCTGTACTGTTATAAAAAATATAAAAAATATTTATAAAAAATATATATTTTATAATACACTATTCATTTTGTAATAAATAATGATTATTGTAGTTCAATATAAATGTGCCCGATTAGACATTTTTCTTACGTCATATAGAAAAATGAGTATTAAGGAAAACCCCAAAAGTGCAACTCCTATGAATAGAAGGTTATTCATCTTTTGAATTTTTAAAGCTTTGTATTTTAACATATCAACATAATTTTTATTATAACATATATTTTTATCACCATTAGGAGACATTCTATCTAGCGAAATGGAGTTTATCAAACTGTCCAAATCTCTAGAAAATGTTATTTCTTCTTTATTTAATTGATCCAAATTATTATTACAAATATAATCAGATGAACCTAAGAATTGCCCGTAATTTTCTATTATACCCATAGAATTATTTTCAATTTTCATAAATAATTTATCAGGTATTTCATTGGTATAACTAAGAATTTTTTCCCATTTTTCATGTAGATATTTATTATATTCTTGTGAAAATGAATAAATGTTATTTTCGTCTTCTTTCAAATCATATAAATGCTGAAGTATACACCTTTTACGTATTGAGTCTAAATCTGTTTCTCTCTCACATGTATATATATTTTTTTCTCTAACAGTTGGTTCTAAGTGAGCTTCAACATATTCCATTAGTTTATTTTTATCGGAAACTTCTAACTTGGATTCTTTAATTATTCCAATTACAAGATCTACGTAATAATTAACATCTCTACAACATTTATAACTATTCTTATCATTACAATTGGTTTTTAATGCATCATGATTTTTTTTAAAATTCGTATAAAACTCTTTAATTGGTTTTTCACAATCACTGTATTCGTTAACATATGCTGTATTATCATGAAGTTTTGAAATATCGTAGTTTTCACATAATTTTTTTTTGTATTCATTAGAAGGAAGGTTTTCCTTATCAAAACCCTGCATTCATAGAAAACATTTAAAAGTAGACATATATATATGTTTTAAAAAAATATTTTTGTATTAAATTAGGTTTACAAAATAATATTTTTAATAAGATTAAAACAGATTTAATAATTGAAAATGGAAAATTACCCCACTTTCCATTTTTTAATTTATTTTATTTTTTGATATATATATCATAATCTATATTATATTTTTTCTGTGTGATGTTATCTCTACTAGTGAATAATAAAACTAATTGTTCGTGTATAATGAACTCTTTTTTATTATTACTAAAAGGAATATTTGTTCTAAAAAGTATATAATATCAATAATTTAAAAAAATATTATGTTTAAAGGGTTGCTTAAATATTATTTTATTGTTTATAAAGAGGAATCTGATAATATAATAATTAATGCTGAAATATATAAAAGGAATATATATATCATGATTTATATTTGTATATATCACATTTGAATGTTGATGAATTCTTTTTTAATACCAGAGATTATGATAATTATGTGCATGAATAATTTGAATGTACGTAAATTTGTTTATTTACATATTATTTTCATTAAATCTCTCAATTATTTCATTCTCCTTTGCATTTATATCAAATATATATTTATAAATAAGAAAAATAATTCACATAATATTAATATGATTATAATTTTTAATTAATTTGTTCAATGTAAATGGAAGTTTTTTAAAATTAAAAATATCCCTAATTATTTAGTAAATAGTGTATTATATTTTCACAAAAAAACAATAACAATATTGCAATTAAAATAAATAATAATTGTATAATTTATAAATTATTAAATCTTAATAATATAGTCATTTATTATCCACTTATATGATATATTTCAAAAATTATTAATTTCATTCTCACCTTATTTCCTTATTATCTCTACGTTTATTATTTCAGTTATAGTAGTTTTTTATAATTGTATTTTATGATTATTAGATAAAAAAAGCATACAATTTAATAATTTATATGTCAAAGCGTGATATATATATAATAATTTAGAATACATTATTAAAATTATAATATTTTCTTATTAACATTTAGTGAAATAATTTTAACAGGATAAACTATGAAATACATATTTCATTTCTTTATTTCCTAAAGTTATTTTTTTTATTGTATGTATGAAAAGAAATATGTAATGTATATTATGATAAAAATACGTGAAAAACAATTTTATATAATATTATCATTATTATCAAGTGCAATGATATAATACAAAAAGAATTGTGGTTATAATATGTTTTGCATAAAAAGTATCATTACTTCAATTTTTATATATTGAAACGAATATTAAACTTATTTTAATGTGTATTATTATCGTTATGTTATTACGTTATTCAATTTTTTCATTGGTTATATTTTTTAGTAGTCTGTTTAAATGTTACACAGTATACATTTTTATAAATTTTTTCGATATGGTATACAGAAAAATATTATATTTAAAAAGAGCATTAACTATGAAAACATAGTTTCTTTTACACAAGATATATATCATTTTTATTTTACTAAAAATTATTAATGTTATTTAGCGATATTATTATATAGTGTTTTCTTTATATATAAATGTATTTTTATCTAATTTTATACCTACAAATTCTTCGATATATTAAATAAATTTTAATTATCACATATTTAATTTTTCTCATTATTACATTGTATCTTTATTTATAATAATAATTTTTTTCTTCAAAATTAATATTACTTTATTAGGAATAGTATACATTTTTTATTAGTAATATATTTATTATATGATATTAGAAGATAAAAAATTAAAAAGGAATGTGTTTTACCTTTGTTTTGATTTTTTCACTCGTATTATATAAAATGTAAACATATAAATGATTTGTATCAATGT